>CM060303.1:1415069-1447569 GCA_030684275.1 Acipenser oxyrinchus oxyrinchus | reverse complement strand
AGCGACATGTCGGCTGCAATAGATCTTATGCATTGGCAATAGACCATGCAACCGGTTTTAAATAACAAATATATAGCTTTGAGAATTAAATATATTGACTCAGCCAGAAATTATATTACAATCACATCTGATTTTGCTGTTAAGCCACACCCTCGTTTTGTTTTTCTGTGTCATTAGGTTCCGATGACGTCAAAACCGTTTGCGCCTTTCATCTGAAAACAGTTTCTTTTTAAAAACGCCCCCAAGGTTCCAACAAACAGGAAGTGTCGTTATAAAAGCTGGCATTTTTTTGACGTCATGGAATCAGCTGACTGTTAAACCGGAACTTCGTTTCAAAACCAAGACCAAGGATTGTACTTTTTTTTTTTTATTAATAACTAGATACATTAGAATTATATTGCGGAGTAGGATGAAAGAAAGAAAGAAAGAAAGAAAGAAAGAAAGAAAGAAAGAAAGAAAGAAAGAAAGAATGAAATAATTCAAAACTGACAACACCAAGATAGATAGATAGATAGATAGATAGATAGATAGATAGATAGATAGATAGATAGATAGATAGATCATGCCAAAACAATTAAGGAATATTCAGAGATGTGTAAGCATTATTAATCATAGATTCTTGTATTGATCTATAGTGTCATCATTCTAAGACTAGGTGTCATGCTGTGCAGATAGGATGGCAACATGGTAAATATCAAATATGACAGTCTATGCTGTGAGTCTATTACTGAACTACTGTCCTACCTCTATACCCTACAGCAATTCGCTATATATATATATATATATATATATATATATATATATATATATATATATATATATATATATATATATATATATATATATATATACTGGACTGAAGTGTGCTTGAGTTTCCTGTGTGGACAAACTCTTAATAAGTTTCTACACATGCAGTGAATATTTCTTAATTCTGGATCGATGCACAGATAGTTAAGACAGCACAAGAGGATGGAAAGTGAGGTATTTTTCATTCCCCGATATGAATTCTGTAAGGGATAGCACCATAGTTTAAAACCAACGCAAATGTTAATTTTTTTTTTCTTTTTTAAATTTTTTTTTACGTTGGACGACTGTATTTTTAAATGCGTTTTAACTCAATGGAGAGTTTTTTTTTAATGGTTTACAATAAACCAAATGGATTGCGGTTGTAAATGTTTACGACTTCAGCTCGGTTGTAAAAGTTTACGACTTTAGATCAGTTGTAAAAGTTTATGACTTTAGTTCTGGTCGTGTCGCTTATATCATTATAATATATCGGGTAGGATTTTTTTGTGGACAATTTGGTGGAAAATTTTACGCCTTGAGTTCGACAGGAATGAGAGCCCTCCCCTTACCCCCCCCTCATTACATGACCTAGTAACCAATCAGGAGATTATAAATAAACCCAAACTCACTCCTTCCTTATTACATTTCCCTTAACATTACGAAACTCTCCGCTTTTGTAATTAATTTTTTTCACATTGTACAACCGTGAATTCATACACCCTTTATATCCTTACTAAATAAAAACAGAGTCACAGATAGTATATAGAGTTAAAAATGAAGGATCTTGCTCCCTATCCCCTAAAAAATACAAAACTTGGTCTTTGCTTTTTAAGAAAGTTACAGGAATATATAAATAAACGAGCTGTATTTTATCAGGGTCCCCTTGAATAAACGAGAAGCGTCTCTCAAAGGGATCCGAGTTAAATAAACTCATCAGAATTACAATTTAAGATCCTGCTTTTCCGAGAAAAAAAAAAAAAAAAACGTAATAATAATTTTTAAAAAGCTGGCCGTTTACTTTTAGACTTCCCGCAATTAGACCCATTTCCTTTTTTTTACGCGCATTCCCATCACCCGTTATTCTTCAACGGGCTCAATTTGCTGGAGAGCTGTTCCAGAAAGCTGGGAGACTTTTTGGGGACCCCCGCTGTGTCTTCCTCTCCTCTCTCCCCGTCTTTCTTCAGCTCCATTTCGATGGTCATGACGACTCTCTCTCTCTTGGGCGTCCCCCTCTCCTCCCCTTCCCTCTCCTTCTTCTCCCTCTCCTTCCTCTCTCGTTTGGACTCTTTTTTCTTGGGTTCGGTGGCGGTGGTTTGGGGCTGGTCTGCTTGGGTTGAATCTAGCTCTCTGCTCTCCGTATCCTATTTCTTATCTTTCTTGGAGTCTCCTGATTTCTTCTTCTCTGACCCGGCGGCTTTCAGTTTAGTGGACTGGTCGAGGGTGGCGTACAGGACCGGGCCCTCGAGGAGAGAACAGAGACCACATCTACATTTTACATAAATTTACCGAGGCAGTAGAGACTGGAAACACAGCTTAGCGATACGCAGTCACACCGCCTCCAGCAAAGCATTGTTCAAACTCTTTCCATTGCGTCTGTAATTGCTGTGAGTTTGCATAGCAGTTACTTAGTAAATACATGTCCGCTCACACATCATTACAATGTTATTATGCAGAGTTACTAGATTTACTGTGTGTGTGTGTGTGTGTGTGTGTGTGTGTGTGTGTGTGTGTGTGTGTGTGTGTGTGTGTGTGTTATCTGTGGGTAAGACTTTCCATTAAATGTCTCTAATTACTTTGTGTTTACTATGGGAAACTTTTATAGGGGTTAGTTTACCCTTATTTTTAGTATGCTTTACCAGACCTCTCTGTGCTTTACAATGCTTGCCTATGCTTTACCAGACCTCTCTGTGCTTTACAATGCTTCCCTATGCTTTACCAGACCTCTCTGTGCTTTACAATGCTTCCCTATGCTTTACCAGACCTCTCTGTGCTTTACAATGCTTCCCTATGCTTTACCAGACCTCTCTGTGCTTTACAATGCTTCCCTATGCTTTACCAGACCTCTCTGTGCTTTACAATGCTTCCCTATGCTTTACCAGACCTCTCTGTGCTTTACAATGCTTCCCTATGCTTTACCAGACCTCTCTGTGCTTTACAATGCTTCCCTATGCTTTACCAGACCTCTCTGTGCTTTACAATGCTTCCCTATGCTTTACCACACCTCTCTGTACTTTACATGCTTCCCTATGCCTTACCATGCTGTCACTGTGTTGTATTACACTTTGCTGTGTTTTACTGTATAATGATGTGTCTTGGTTGTCCTCATTGACAGAGATATTAATTGAAAAGCTTTCAGAGGGGTGGCTGAATACGCTGAGTTGCTGAGTCGCTGTCTCACACAAAAGTGTGTGCTGCATATTGCATGTGTTTCCACTTTCTAACTGAATGAGATTTTGCATTGAAAATATAGGACAATACTTTTAGGGCTTCACAGTACATTAATACAGATAGACGGGTAGAGAAAGCCGATAAACAGATAAATAGACAGACAGACGATTAAAAAAATACAGAAATACATGCAAACTTCTATATAGCTCTGGCCAAACGTTTTGCATCATCTAGATATTTAGGATTGAGACATAATTAGAAAAAACGGGACTATATGAGCATCATTTAGATATTTTATTTAACAAAAGATTTTACAAAATGATATCTGCAACAACAAAAAAATGAAACCATAATAGCAGTCCAGTAATTTTGAAATGTCACAGCTTGTCAGTTTTTCGTTAAGTATGTAGGAAAACTGCAAAGCAGTGTGTAATTCAATATGTTAACATTATGCATCAGGTTTCATTCGGGTTTACGAAGCAAAATTAGTTCATTCTGTAGGGTGATGCAAAACTTTTGGCCACAGCTGTACATTGTGTTTTGGGTTGAATGTTGAATGTTTTTTTACAGTAAAGTTATCCTCCTGCCACTTGGTGGCGCTCTTGTATTCACTCACTCACCTGTCTCTGTTGAGATCCCTCTTTCCCTTTGACTTTCTTCCCCTTTTCTATCTTGCTGTAAAACAAACGTAAATAGAAAAAAAAAGTTTTTTATAACATAAAACAATACATACAATACAATATAATATGACACACGGCCGTGCCTTTACCAGGGGAGACCCTCTGGGGACCCCTGCGCTCCCCTGACTGTGTGACTCCCCCTGCACACCACGCGGCTGTGCCTTTACCAGGGGAGACCCTCGGGGACCCCTGCGCTCCCCTGACTGTGTGACTCCCCCTGCACACCACGCGGCCGTGCCTTTACCAGGGGAGACCCTCGGGGACCCCTGCGCTCCCCTGACTGTGTGACTCCCCTGCACACCACGCCCGTGCCTTTACCAGGGGAGACCCTCGGGGACCCCTGCGCTCCCTGACTGTGTGACTCCCCTGCACACCACGCGGCCGTGCCTTTACCAGGGAGACCCTCGGGGACCCCTGCGCCCCTGACTGCGTGACTCCCCCTGCACACCACGCACGTGCCTTTACCAGGGGAGACCCTCGGGGACCCCCTGTGTGTCTTGTATTTTAACAGAAGTCAGTTTGTTGTAAGAATCACTTCGTTGTCGCCTCACCTCACACTCAGGTTCAAGACTCTCCTCGCGACCAGGAATCTCATCAGGAAGTAAATAGCCACAATCAGGATGACAAGACCCAGCACTGAACCAATGATAGCTCCCGTTATTACGCCGGCACGGACGGGCACTGCAAAGACAAGACAGCCCATTGGTGGAAAGACACACACACACAGACACACACACACACACACACTGACACACAGAAAGACAGACAGACACACACACACACACACACACACACACACACACACACACACACAGAAAGACAGACAGACACAAGACACACACACAGACACACACACACACACTGAGACACAGAAAGACAGACAGACACAAGACACACACACACACACACACACACACACACACACACACACACACACTGACACACACACACACACACACTGACACACAAAGACACACACACAGAAAGACAGACAGACAGACAGACAGACAGACAGACAGACAGATAGACAGCCATAAGAGCAGTACAGTAGTATTTCATGTTAGATTTCAAAATGTCACATTGTTCAGTTTTTCTGCCAGGTATCTGGAAAAAACTACAAAGCCCTGGTATGTAATTCAATATGTTAAAGCAACATTATTCAGCAGCTTTCATTCTACTTGATGAAGCAAAATGAGTTCATTCTATAGGGCGATGATGCTATACTTTGGTCCATAGCTGTAGGTTAAGATGTGTGCTGTAAACATTTTTTCCCTTAAACTTGTCACACACCCCCCCCCCCCAGCCCCCAGGACACATTCTACACCCCCCTAGTTTGAGAACCGCTGTTTTACAGATCTGTGGATTGGGATCGTTAGTCTGTCAGAGGTCTGCTGATGTCTTTTATAGACCCGGCTGTCCTCTGCCTTGATTCAGGGTCGTGTTTCTTACCCTTGTCAAACACCAGGAGTTTGACACTTGAGGGTCGCCCCACAATGTCAGGGGGGTTCTTGGCGTCGCAGGTGAAGGTTCCGTTGTCGTTGTAGTCCAGGTTCCGGATCAAGATGGACCCGTCCCGTTTCTGGGGGTTACCAACAAACTCCAAGCGGTCTCTGAATGGCCCCTTGTTATCTACGTAGGGCTGACCTCCAGCATAATGGAAAATCTGCACGAGCAAAACAACAGGTTATTATCATTAGTTTATTTAGCAGACACCTTTATCCAAGGCAACTTACAGAGACTAGGGTGTGTGAGCTATGCATCAGCTGCAGAGTCACTTACAACTACGTCTCACCCGAAAGACGGAGCACAAGGAGGTGAAGTGACTTGCTCAGGGTCACACAATGAGTCAGTGGCTGAGGTGGGATTTGAACCGGGGACCTCCTGGTCTCAAGCCCTTTTCTTTAACCACTGGACCACACAGCCTCCTCAATATCATTATTATTATTATTATTATTATTATAATTATTATTGTCATCGTTAGTAGAAGATAAGAACATTCTCTTAAGCTGAGAGGAACACAAATCCACTTTTTTGAAACCTGGTTTCAGGAGACCCCCGTCCGACGGGAGACCTAGTTTGAGGTTTGCTGTATCAAACCCCTGCCTGTGTGCGCGCAGTGACCCGAAACCCAGTCTCCTGAATCCAAGTTCCAAGCCAGACAAAACGCCTTTGTGTTCCCCTTGACTTTAAAGGATCCCAGTGATTCAGCATCGATAACGTGGCTAGGTAACCCTGGGCAACCCCTTCCATCCCCTCACCACCCTGTGTGTGCCGTGTCTGCTTCCCTCTGTCTTCTGAATCATATCGTAATGATCGTTATTACAACATTAGAAAATCTGTACTATTTGGTAAGTGTTCTATTTGGCAGTGTGGATTAAAACAAGTGTTTCAAGATACGTCACGATCAATCATCATCATCATCATCATCATCATCATCATGGACAGCAGTGTGGAGTAGTGGTTAGGGCTCTGGACTCTTGACCGGAGGGTCGTGGGTTCAATCCCAGGTGGGGACACTGCTGCTGTACCCTTGAGCAAGGTACTTTACCTAGATTGTTCCAGTAAAACCCAACTGTATAAATGGGGAATTGTATGTAAAATAATGTGATATCTTGTAACAATTGTAAGTCTCCCTGGATAAGTGCGTCTGCTAAGAAATAAATAATAATATCTTAATTTCCAAACATTAAAATCGGTTTAACCGCTGTGCAAAAGAGTTGGGAGCTTTTAACATCTCGTCTCAGGGCACAACACCTGCGGTTAAAAACTGTTGGATTTTTTATTATTATTATTTTTTTTGTTGGTCTGTTGGTTTTCTCACCGAAATGCTGGAGCGGGCGTTGTCGGGTTTGTAGCTCCAGGAGAAGGTGACGTCATCGGACAGCCAGCGCCACGAAAAGAAGGAACAGGACAGCCTGACCTCCGACCCCACCAGAGCATGTCTCTCCCAGCCTGTGTAGACCCAGATAGCTTCCGATTGAGGAGCTGCAGAGAGAGAGAGGAGGGGGAGAGAGGAGAGGAGGGGAAAGAGAGAGAGAGAGGGGGAGAGAGAGAGGAGGGGGAGAGAGGAGAGGAGGGGAAAGAGAGAGAGAGAGAGGGATAGAGAGAGGAGGGGAGAGGAGAGAGAGAGAGAGAGAGAGAGAGAGAGAGAGAGAGAGGGAGAGAGAGGGAGGGAGAGAGAGAGGAGGAGAGAGGAGAGGAGAGAGAGAGAGAGGAGAGGGAGGAGAGAGAGAGAGGGAGGGAGAGGAGAGAGAGAGGAGAGGAGGGAGAGAGAGAGGAGAGAGGAGGAGAGAGGAGGGAGAGGAGGAGAGAGAGGGGGAGAGGGAGAGAGAGGGAGAGAGAGGGGAGGGCAAGAGAGAGAGAGGGGAGAGAGAGGGGGAGAGATAGAGGGAGAAGAAGAGAGAGAGAGGAGATGAAAGGGCTGTGACCAACAGTGTAGCTTGTTTAGTTTCTATTGTATTGTATTGTATTGTATTGTATTGTACTGTATTGTATTGTATTGTATTGTATTGCATCGTTACCTAACCCTTTTTTATTTTTGTTTTACAGTAAGGTATGAAAGGGGAAGAAAAGCAAAGAGAAAGAGGGATCTCAACAGAGACAAGTGAGTGCGTGAATACAAGAGCGCCACCACCTGGCAGGAGGATAAAAGATCTAAATTATGTTAAGATATATATTTTTTTTTATTAATGTCTCAATCCTAAAATGTTAGGTGATGCAAAACTTTTGACCACAGTTGTATGTGTATGTGTGCTGTATTCTTCCACAGTCGTGTGCAGAACACCTCCATACGTGTCATTGAAATCCTTTATATTCCCGCCTGCATGAAGACACCTCCGGGTGTGAGAATTTCAATCTCCACTCAGTAATCAGTGATATAGAAACAACAGGTGCTCCTGTGTGTGAAAATGCTAGACCGCTTTGTGATTTAATCAGGCGTCTTAAACCACTTCTAAAAAGTCTCCTGCGTTTGACCGCGTGTCGCTTTTCTCTGACTGTTTGAAATTAATTGCATGTGTGGCCTATCAAAGTCATCCATTAAATCAGACAATCGCTAATCAATAAAATCGCTAATCAATAAAATTGCTTTCCTCTCTCTCTCTCTCTCTCTCTCTCTCTCTCTCTCTCTCTCTCTCTCTCTCTCTCTCTCTCTCTCTCTCTCTCTCTCTCTCTCTCTCTCTCTCTCTCTCTCTCTCTCTCTCTCTCTCTCTCTCTCTCTCTCTCTCTCTCTCTCTCTCTCTCTCTCTCTCTCTCTCTCTCTCTCTCTCCTCTCTCTCTCTCTCTCTCTCTCTCTCTCTCTCTCTCTCTCTCTCTCTCTCTCTCTCTCTCTCTCTCTCTCTCTCTCTCTCTCTCTCTCTCTCTCTCTCTCTCTCTCTCTCTCTCTCTCTCTCTCTCTCTCTCTCTCTCTCTCTCTCTCTCTCTCTCTCTCTCTCTCTCTCTCTCTCTCTCTCTCTCTCTCTCTCTCTCTCTCTCTCTCTCTCTCTCTCTCTCTCTCTCTCTCTCTCTCTCTCTCTCTCTCCCTGATACAATGACGTTTACTCTTCGGAATAGCTTGGAAGAATTCTGGAAATTGTTTGACACCCACTGACACTTTCGAAAGGTCAGAAGAATGCCAGATTGTATCCAGTTGTTGTTTTCTGCAAAAGTTCCATTCCAACTGGACAGTTTAATTGAAATGAATGTGGAGCCAGTGGTTTTGTACCATAACAGACAGGGAAAAGGGGGGTGGACTGGACACTTCTATTAGTTTAGTGAGGAGACAGATAACAGTCTTGTTTCATAAGAGAGAGGGTTAGGGTTAGGGTTAGGGTTATATCATGCAAAACGTGTGACACATTCAGTCCATTGTAACTCTGCATAATAACATGATAATGATGTGTAAGCACACACCTGTATTTACTCAGTAACTGCTCTGCAAACACACATCAGAGACACTGAATGGAAAGGGTTAGATTCATTTTAAGTGGCTTTCCTTATATTATAAAATAACAACTTGAACCCCATTGAGTAATAATGAATCTTTTAAGGATAACTTTGTAATTCACTGCAGCTTATCTGTAAGCTTCAACATTTAAGATGTCATCGAATCATTATTAACACACTTATTATTATTATTATTATTATTATTATTATTATTATTATTATTATTATTATTATTAATAATACATTATTAAATCACCTTCTTATTTATATATAAATGCAATACTACAATACTATATATATATATATATATATATATATATATATATATATATATATATATATATATATATATATATATATCCACAAAGTACAACAGTATTTGGAACATAGTATTTGGAATATAGATAGTCCATTGTAGCGATGAATGATTCTCTGTCAACTACAGATTGCTTAATGCCCTTGATTGCACACACACACACACACACTGAATAGGGGGTGAATAGTTCTGTGTGAAAGCACGGCACTTTGCTGTCAGTGTCTACAATTATAGTTCCTGGAAGATTTATCAGTTCTGCAGATAGTTTGTCTGTTTAACTCTGTATTCGATAGATAGATAGATAGATAGATAGATAGATAGATAGATAGATAGATAGATAGATAGATAGATAGATCAAATAATGTTATTATGTTAAAAGAATAATTGTATTCACAATATCACCAGAGAAAAATACATCTCAAACACAGCTTTTGTTCCGAAACGTCTTGAAATACCTCCTTTCAAACACAGAAAGAAAGCTAGACAGACAGACAGCCAGACAGACAGATATAGATAGATAGATAGATAGATAGATAGATAGATAGATAGATAGATAGATAGATAGATTGATGTAGAATAGACTCAAAAAGTTACTGCTTTGTTACGTATCTTGAATAAAATAGATTAAATAAGCGAAATACAACGAATTCTAACAAATTTTGTGGAAAAAAAGACCTTCTAAATAATTGTCTTGAATTGAAACATTTTTCTGATTCCATAATATAAATAAATTAACAAACTTAATCTATATCAACCAAAATGTCTTATTTCTCCTGAATAGACAGATAGACAGACAGATAGATAGATAAGTAGATAGATAAATAGATTGATAAAAATAATTTTGTATCTTGATATTTTATATTAACTACAGATTGCTTAATTCTCCTGAATAGATAGCTAGACAGATACATAAATAAGATAGATGGATAGATAGACAGATAGATAGATAGATAGATTGATACTTTACCTAGACTAGCAAGAATAATTGAAGCCAGGGCTATGAAGCTCAACATCTCTGCGGAAAAAGGACGTTCCACCAGCAAGAGAAAACTTTCTTCACTCCAAACACGCACCAGTCGTCTCCGAGAGACGGGAGAGACAGACAGACAGACAGACAGACAGCTGGAGAGTGAGAAAGAGAGAGAGAGAGAGAGAGACTGACAGCTGGGTAGAGAGACGGACCCAGGTTTGAACACAGACAATGCTTGGTACTGATACTGATGTCTTTATATAGTGAGACACACCCTAACGTTCTCCCTCCCTCCCTCCCTCCATCCCCCTCTCCCTCTCTCTCTCTCGCTCCATCCCTCCCTGTGTCTATTGTCACCCTATTTTTGAAAGGGAGGGAGGGAGAGAACGAGAGGTTGTGTCACAGAAATACAAAGTTGCCATGAACTAATATTTAAAAGGCTTTTTATCAGGCTTAAATTATTATTATTATTATTATTATTATTATTATTATTATTATTATTATTATTATTATTATTATTATTATTATTATTCTCAGTATGGATGCACTTTCCCCATTGTTATACTATGCATTTACTGTAGTTTACCATGTTATGTTTTTTAAAAAAATATGCTTTAGCAGACCTCTCTGTGCTTTACAATGCTTCCCTATGCTTTACCACACCTCTCTGTGCTTTACAATGCTTTCCTATGCTTTACCAGACCTCTCTGTGCTTTACAATGCTTCCTTATGCTTTACCAGACCTCTCTGTGCTTTACAATGCTTCCCTATGCTTTACCAGACCTCTCTGTGCTTTACAATGCTTCCCTATGCTTTACCAGACCTCTCTGTGCTTTACAATGCTTCCCTATGCTTTACCAGACCTCTCTGTGCTTTACAATGCTTCCCTATGCTTTACCAGACCTCTCTGTGCTTTACAATGCTTCCCTATGCTTTACCAGACCTCTCTGTGCTTTACAATGCTTCCCTATGCTTACCGCTGCACTTTTACTGTGGGGAAAGTTTTACAAGGGAGAAGGCGAGAAAAAAAATTCTGACGCTAATTGCAAGAAAATTGTTCTTGCAGTAAGAGGCAGGGCGATAGAGATTTCAACAGCTTGTTTTAAATACTAGCCCTTGTCTTGAGTTTTATAAATGGGGTAATCTGGATTTAACGGTGCAATCTAATGTCAATAGGGGGTGCGATATTATTAATGCTTTTCTGTTGCAAGGCACTTTTAATTGTACGCATGCATGTAATCATCTTTGCACTCAAAAGTGTATGAACTGTGAAGTAGCTTTGATACCACTGCCTGCCTCCCTTTCTGAATTCTCATCCCATTCTGCGATGAGAGAGAGTGAGAGAGAGGGAGAGAGAGAGAGAGAGAGAGGGAGAGAGACAATGACATAATTCTCTCTCTCTCTCACCCTCTCCCTCGCTCCCAGATTCCTGCTGTTTGCCGATATCTCTGCTGAACAATGCATGTAAGACAGGAGGCCTTGTGTTCTTAATTTCTTAGCTCTCTCTCTCTTCATAATAAAGCCCATTCTCTCTCCCTCCCTCTCTGTCCCACTCTCTCTCTCTCTCTCTCTCTCTCTCTCTCTCTCTCTCTCTCTCTCTCTCTCTCTCTCTCTCTCTCTCCCTCTCTCTCCAAACACAGCATATATAAACAGCTTCAAACAACAGCAGATAGTTATAAACGCAACACAGACTTTAGTATCATTTGAAATAACTGTTTCTTTTTGTATTGAGATATCTAGCATAGTATATTAGTTTCATATTCAGTGGTTCGCCTTTTTTTTAAGCACCTGTGTTTTGTTTTTAGGTTTTGTAACATTAAGGTGATTTTTTTTTTAATCTCCTTTCCAAAAATGAATTAAAGGAAAGGAGGAAAAAGCTTGGGAAATATATCCACTTGTGTTTTAAATAGAAAAAAAAAGATATGTGTTTCTTTCAGAACTGCACATTTGAGACCTACTACATGAACATAATTTTAGATCTTTTATTTAACATCATGTTATCAAAATATGAACGGGGCAGCAGTGTGGAGTAGTGGTTAGGGTTCTGGACTCTTGACTGGAGGGTCGTGGGTTCAATCCCAGGTGGGGGACACTGCTGCTGTACCCTTGAGCAAGGTACTTTACCTAGATTGCTCTAGTAAAAAACCCAACTGTATAAATGGGTAATTGTATGTAAAAATAATGTGATATCTTGTAACAATTGTAAGTCGCCCTGGATAAGGGTGTCTGCTAAGAAATAAATTATAATAAAATAAGCTACAAAATGATCTTAAAAAAAAAGTCTATACCAGAAGCCATAATATTAGCACAGTGAGTATTTCATGTTAGATTTTAGTCACATTTTTTCAGTTCAGTTTTTCGTTAATGGAAAACTACAAAGCGGTGTGTAATTCAATCTGTTAACGTGGCATTGTTCAATCAATCAATCAGTCTTTATTTTATATAGCGCCTTTCATAGTGGACCACCATCACAAAGCGCTTTACAAGATACAGTGAAGCACAAAGCATAATGCATTAATTACAAGGCTAGGATGTGAAAATTCAAGAACATTTTCTTTATGAAGCAAAATGAGTTCATTCTAAAACTGGATGTGAAATTTATGGACGCAGCTGTATGTAGCTACTTGACGTGTCTAATAAAGCCAGATTTATGGAATTGTTTATTGAGCTAAAATGATTTTAAACTGAAGGCTTTTGACAATGTGTTGCATTCATTCACACATTCTCTCTCTCTCTCTCCCTCCCTCTCTCCCTCCACTGTAGCTGCTGTATCAAAGTTGGCAGGTTCTCTCTTTCTTTCTCCATCCCTCCCTTCTCGTTCCGTCGCTTTCTGAGTCCGAGATGTCACAGACGGGACAGAGAGAGGGAGAGAGGGAGTGGGAGATGAAAAAAAGTGATCATTGTTTTGAGTTTTTTTTTTTTTAGTATTTTTTGTTTAGAGAGAGGGGGAGGGTGGAAGGAAAGAAAGAAAGAAAGAAAGAAAGAAAGAAAGAAAGAAAGAAAGAAAGAAAGAAAGAACAAAAATTGCCATGCTAGTGCCACTGTCTGTCTGTTGGTCTGTCTGTCTGTCTGTCTGTCTGCATTGCTGTTGAAGATCAGTTAGGGTATAGTTAGCACACTGTGGTCTCATTTTGCAAATGGTATCCCATTGTAGCTGCCCTATACTTGTGCTACCATTGCCCCTCAGTGTAATACAGAACCGTTATTGCATTGTTGTGGTAGTGCAACTGTCTGTCTGCATGATTTGGGAAACGTATAGTTAGCAAACTGTGGTGTGCAGGGGGGGAGTCACACAGTCAGGGGAGCGCAGGGGTCCCTGAGGGTCTCCCCTGGTAAAGGCACGGGCTCGTGGTGTGCAGGGGGGGAGTCACACAGTCAGGGGAGCGCAGGGGTCCTCGAGGGTCTCCCCTGGTGAAGGCACGGCCGCGTGGTGTGCAGGGGGAGTCACACAGTCAGGGGCGCAGGGGTCCCCGAGGGTCTCCCCTGGTAAAGGCACGGCCGCGTGGTGTGCAGGGGAGTCACACAGTCAGGGGAGCGCAGGGGTCCCCGAGGGTCTCCCCTGGTAAAGGCATGGCCGCGTGGTGTGCAGGGGGGGAGTCGCACAGTCAGGGGAGCGCAGGGGTCCCTGAGGGTCTCCCTTGGTAATGTCTTCTGCATTAAATTTAAAAAAAAAACGTATTTAATAATCCTAATTTCTGTACAGTACAGGGTCGCATAAATCGATATTCTCAATCACTAAACAAAAAACAACAACAAATTAAACCGATATGCTAACCTACAGAAGCGTATAGCCGCCATACACAGAGCAAAACTAAAAACCAGTCATAATGATTTCAAGAGGGAATTATTACGTCATTACCTGATCATTATTACGTTTTAACGTTGAGATGTGCTCAATTTTTATTATTATTATTATTATTATTATTATTATTATTATTATTATTATTATTATTATTATTATTAGTATTAGTATTATTCTACATGGCAGCTGTACGTTTCGATTGAAAAGCGGCATTGCAAAATACAAACGAAGTTGTTTTTTCGGCCGCGTGTAATGCAAGCGATGGGGTGAACCCACGTGCATTCATACCCATGTGCCCTGGCATAGCTTAACACCAGGGCTGATTAGAAACGCTGAGAATGCTGGCCTGGACAGTGCGGGCTTTGTACCCACCGACACCCAGCAGTGCAGTGAAAAGCCCTCCTCCGTACAACGGATTCTTTGTAAAAGACGCTCTTTTCTGACTCCAGGACAATACGAGCCCAGTTTAGACACCAGAACCACCTCCCTCGAAAGAGCAAAGGACAGCATTGTTTGAATTATTTGCTTACGACGGAGATTAAAAATACAAATTTTTAAAAAAATATATATTTACAATAACGTATGCTTTGAACCCACGGCGTATAGCCGTTAATAAAATACCTGTATGGGTTTATTTTTATTTTTTAATTTATTTATTAACAACAGCCGTGTGCAAATGTATCAGCACACCTCCAGATGTGTCATTGAGATCCTTTATATACCCGCCTGCATGAAAACACCTCCGGCTGTGAGAATTTCAATCTCCGCTCAGTAATCGTTGATATAGAAACAACAGGCGCTCGTGTGTGAAAATGTTAGACCGCTTTGTGCTTTAATCAGGCGTCTTAAACAACTTCTTAAAAGTCTCCTGCGTTTGACGGCGTGTGGCTCCGTGTTCCTGTTCTCTGACTGTTTGAAATGAATTGCATGTGTGGCCTATTAAATTAGACACTCGCCCGACAAATTTTTCTCCCGGATTTCCAGTTCCAGTGGTCTTGATTTCACACGCACGACAAATCAAAACGACACAACCCACGGGCGGCGTGTTCTGATAAATGCGCGCATTGCGGTATGTTCCATGTAAATCAAATATGTTTTCAAATATACATTCTAAATGGGGGGGGGAATCATAAAAGTCATCGGTGTTTATTATTTTGTTGTTTGTAAGCCGTTTGTTTTTTTAGGGGGTAACCGCACTGCTGTGGTGAAGTTATGAGGTCATAATTGAACTTCCGAATGAATATTGATGACGTGAACAGAGTTCTATTCTCATTATTATAATATATATATAGGGGTAAATCGATTGAGAGATGTTGCAATGCATTATTGCATTAGATTACGTTAGATAGATCGCGTTAAGGGAAACAGTGTACTTATTTATATATTTATTTTTACATGCATTAAAATAAATGGATGGGCGTAACGATGTTGTGCTTGGTTTTGACCACTAGGGGAGCGCTTCTGTAAAACACATTTAAAAACAAAATAATAATAAAATGCTGGCAAAAAAAAAAAACAAAACACAATCGTTTAACTGTTGTCTTTGTTTGCTGGTTTTCTGTAAAGGGCTCCGCCTCTTTGCAGATGGTTCACAGTGAGGCTGTATAACCGTGCTGAGGAAAATCGTGGAGAGAGATTCTACAAAAAACATTCTAGCCTCGGGCACAGAATTCTCTTGACCAGAGGGTCGTGGGTTCAATCCCAGGTGGGGGACACTGCTGCTGTACCCTTGAGCAAGGTACTTTACCTAGATTGCTCCAGTAAAAAACCCAACTGTATAAATGGGGAATTGCATGTAAAAATAATGTGATATCTTGTAACAATTGTAAGTCGCCCTGGATAAGGGCGTCTGCTAAGAAATAAATAATAATAATAATATATTTTGTGTCCATCATTATTTTTATGAGGTAAAACTGTAGAGAAGGAGACACCCTAGGATCCTTCAAGAAGCTGCTTGATGAGATTCTGGGATCAATAAGCTACTAACAACCAAACGAGCAAGATGGGCTGAATGGGTCCTCCTCTCGTTTGTAAAGTTTCTTATGTTCTTATGTTCTTATGAGATTCCGGTTTTTTTTAGAATCGCCCATACTTTACTTAGCACTTGAATTAAAAAAACTCGCACTCCACTAAATAAATGCTGGCCTCGTAATTGTTAATTGACAAAAACACACAAACGTATAGCTGTATACATTAAGACAGCTGTCTATAACCCAGACAAACACGAGAAGCTGTGTTGCCTTAATCCTTATACTTGACTGCCATCTAGCGTCCAATATAGAAAAAAATGCCATGGAGTTAAGAAGGCAATAAAGCTGACCACACTTAATATGGCGAAATCAACTTCAAACGTATAAACCTTAGACAACGTCGTTTAAATGCGAATCCACCGTATCCCCCCCCCCCCAAAAAAAAAATAGAGCAAACATGACAAACATGATTATAATGGCAAACATGACAAACATGATTATAATAATAATAATAATAATAGTGTAGAACACTAATGCCAGTACCAAAGATGGCGGTTTTATTATTTATTTTTAAAATATTTTTCCCTCAAATTATTTATTATTTTGCTATTGTTAATTATTGTTTTGCTATAAGATAGATACGCGAAATGTATTTGCAAATATGGACACATTTTTAAAAAAAATAAAATAAATATAATTTTTAAAAAAAATTAAAAAGCAAAGCGTAATGTATTTGCAAAATATGGACACATTTAAAAAAAATAAATAAATAAATATAATTTAATTTTTCATTTAAAAAAAGCAACGAAACAATATCCCAAATAAAAACAAATGACGTCACTGCTTGGATACATAACGGCGTTGCTAAGGAAGGACGGGTGGCGGAAGTTCCTGTTTTGAATCGGAGGGTCGTCAAAATGGCGCTGTTGTTAAGGTCAGTGGTGGTTAGTTTCCAAATGCGTGTAAATTATTTACAGTTTGTGGCGAAGCTGTTGTTCAAATAAGCTCCTGTTTGTGTAATTTAAGACTGTGAGGTCGTTTTAAAGCCCGCGTCGAGGTCTTTTCAAATATATCGTCCCAGTAAATATGGTGGAAAGTCAAAGTAAACTGTGATCGTTTTGCCCTCAAGGCGTATATTTTACTTCTCTATATATAATTACCTTTTTTTAAGTTGTGGTATCATGTTTTAATACGATAAATAACTTTTCAGAACATCTATGTGTCGTTTTTAGTTCAGAGTTTTATTCGTGCAACCGTCATGGGAAGTCTACTTTAGAAACGAGACCTAATCGTACTTTATAACATCTGCGGTCACCTGCTCTTAATAATCCTAGCTAATATTATATATATGTGTGTGTGTGTGTGTGTG
The DNA here is from genome assembly GCA_030684275.1 of Acipenser oxyrinchus oxyrinchus. Taxonomy (NCBI): domain Eukaryota; kingdom Metazoa; phylum Chordata; class Actinopteri; order Acipenseriformes; family Acipenseridae; genus Acipenser; species Acipenser oxyrinchus. Next base: position 1,430,365 of record CM060303.1, on the reverse strand, counting down.
TGTGTGTGTGTGTGTGTGTGTGTGTGTGTGTGTGTGTGTGTGTGTGTGTGTGTGTGTGTGTGTGTGTGTGTATACACACACACACATACATATATAATTCTTATTTTCCTCATGAAGGCTAAACTGCAACTGTCTATTGACTGGACACGTCTATTACTAATAATATATATATATATATATATATCTATATATCTATATATCTATATATATCTATATATATATATATATATATATATATATATATATATATATATATATATATATATATCAGTAGCTAGGATTATTAAGAGGTCACCTGCTCTTAATAATCCTAGCTATATATATATATATATATATATATATATATATATATATATATATATATATATATATATATATATAATCTCATTCTTATTTTCCTCATGAAGGCTAAACTGTCAACTGTCTATTGACTGGACACATCTATTAGTTTCGGTGAGAAGACAGACAGTAGTCTTGTTCCATAAGAGAAAACTGTATGGATTCTGTATTAGTTTATATTAAATGTGTGTGTGTGTGTGTGTGTGTGTGTGTGATATATATATATAATTAGTTTCGTGAGAAGACAGACAGTAGTCTTGTTCCATAAGAGAAAACTGTATGGATTCTGTATTAGTTTATATTAAATGTGTGTGTGTGTGTGTGTGTGTGTGTGTGTATATATATATATATATATAAAAACCACGCTTCCGATGCGATTATATAAATGGAAGTATACGCCACAAGTGGCCGTGCTATGGAATCGGTTTGTCCAGATATCGCTGTTTTAGGATAGAGACAGTTCAACTAAGTAAAAAGCATATGCCCCGATCAATTTGTGTGTGTGTCTGTGTTTGTGTTTTAAATTCCAATTCCTCTTTAAAAATCAATTCCCATTCCTGCGAAAGAATTTGACTTGATGCGTTCGAGACATTAATAATAATAATTGTGATTTCTTTCTTTCTTCGTCAGGTCTTTGGTCCAGCGGAGCGCAGCTGTATCGTCCGGGTCCCGGTGTTGTCTCCTCTACAGACAGTGAGTGCACGCGCGAAACAAGGTCTCCGCGTCATCAATGCTTAGTTTGAACCCTTTCATGGCTGAATTATTTTTACAGGGCTGGAAAATAGTTTTGGACACGTAGTAAATGTATCGTGCATTGAATGTGTGTTAAATTTCTATTCCATTGTTTTATATGGGTGAGGTGGGTAGCATCTGTCTCATGAAACTATCATGCATTTTCTATCTATCTATCTATCTATCTATCTATCTATCTATCTATCTATCTATCTATCTATCTATCTATCTATCTCTATCTATATAATCTGTGTATCTTGTGGTTTATGTTCTAATCTCTAACCTGTGCCACCCCCTGTGACAGTGCTGTTGCCATGGGAACGAATGCCAAAGAGGAAATGCAGAAATTCACGGATAAAAACAGCCGCCTGGCAAGACCGCTGTCTCCCCATATCACCATCTACAGGTGAGTGAGTGATCCTTCTGAGTAGAACACAGTAAGAGCCCAGAAGCCCTTCTCTCTCCCTATTCTCTTCTGACTAGAACACAGTAAGATCCCAGAAGCCCTTCTCTCTCCCTATTCTCTTCTGACTAGAACACAGTAAGACCCCAGAAGCCCTTCTCTCTCCCTATTCTCTTCTGACTAGAACACAGTAAGATCCCAGAAGCCCTTCTCTCTCCCCCTAATCTCTACTGACCTAGAACGCAGTAAGACCCCAGAAGCCCTTCTCTCTCCCTATTCTCTTCTGACTAGAACACAGTAAGATCCCAGAAGCCCTTCTCTCTCTCTCCCTATTCTCTTCTGACTAGAACGCAGTAAGACCCCAGAAGCCCTTCTCTCTCCCTATTCTCTTCTGACTAGAACACAGTAAGATCCCAGAAGCCCTTTTCTCTCTCTCCCTAATCTCTTCTGACTAGAACGCAGTAAGACCCCAGAAGCCCTTCTCTCTCCCCCTATTCTCTTCTGACTAGAACACAGTAAGATCCCAGAAGCCCTTCTCTCTCCCCCTAATCTCTACTGACCTAGAACGCAGTAAGAGCCCAGAAGCCCTTGTCTCTCTCCCTAATCTCTTCTGACTAGAACACAGTAAGAGCCCAGAAGCCCTTCTCTCTCTCCCTAATCTCTTCTGACTAGAACACAGTAAGATCCCAGAAGCCCTTCTCTCTCTCTCCCTAATCTCTTCTGACTAGAACGCAGTAAGATCCCAGAAGCCCTTCTCTCTCTCCCTATTCTCTTACTAGAACTCAGTAAGACCCCATTGGCCCTTCTCTCTCTCCCCCTAATCTCTACTGACTAGAACGCAGTAAGAGCCCAGCGTCCCTTCTCTCTCCCTAATCTCTTGTCTCTGTGTTTCAGCTGGTCAGTTCCGATGATGATGTCAATAACTCACAGAGGGACGGGGGTCGGTCTGAGTGCAGGTACAGTACAGCTGAACGAAACTGCCCCCAATACAGATATCACTATAGATACAAAAAAGCCACATAATAAACTATCATATAAATACAACCTGATTCAGGATGGTTTGGATATTGGCTGATGAAGGATGATTCTGTCCTAAATACTTTTGTATTCCTATTTACTGTAACAGATTTTTATTTATGTATTTATTTTTTAAAGATGTCTCAGTTGTAAAATTCTAGGTGATGCAAAACTTTTGTTCACACCTGCACACTGTGGCTAATCCAGCCCACAGTAAAACCACTGGAATGGTTGGAGCCACAGTGATGTCGGTTTCCCTCATGTTAAAGATTTCTCTCTCTCTCTCTCCTCTCTCTGTGTGTTGCGCCTCTCTCTCCCTCTTGCTCTCGCTCTGTCTCTCTCTCTCTGTGTGTTGTGCCTCTCTCTCTTTCTCTCGTGCTCTCTCTTTCCTCTGCTCTCTCTCTATCTCTCTGTGTTGTCTCTCTCTCGCTCTCTCTCTCTCTCTCTCTCTCTCTCTCTCTCTGCTCTCTGTGTCTTGCCTCTCTCTCCTCTTGCTCTCTCTCTCTCTTTGTGTTGTGCTCTCTCTCTCTCTCTCTCTCTCTCTCTCTCTCTCTCTCTCTCTGTGTTGCGTCTCTGTGCTCTCTCTCTCTCTCTCTCTCTCTTTCAGGTGTCGCTGTGTTTGCTGTCTCGGCGCTGGTTCTGCCGGGAGACTTTGCCTCGTATCTCAGTCTCATCCAGTCCCTGTCTCTCGGTCCGGCTCTTATTTGCACTGCCAAGTTTGGGCTGGCGTTCCCCGTGGCGTTCCACTCCTTCAACGGGATCCGCCATCTGGTGAGTAGAACGAGCGAGTGAGCCTGCCTCCCAGCAAGCAAGCGAGCCTCCCTCCCTCCCAGCAAGCGAGCGAGCCTCCCTCCCTCCCAGCAAGCGAGCGAGCCTCCCTCCCTCCCAGCAAGCAAGCGAGCTCCCTCCCTCCCAGCAAGCGAGCGAGCCTCCCTCCCTCCCAGCAAGCAGCGAGCCTCCCTCCCTCCCAGCAAGCAAGCGAGCCTCCCTCCCTCCCAGCAAGCAAGCGAGCCTCCCTCCCTCCCAGCAAGCGAGCCTCCCTCCCTCCCAGCAAGCGAGCCTCCCTCCCTCCCAGCAAGCGAGCCTCCCTCCCTCCCAGCAAGCAGAGCCTCCCTCCCTCCCAGCAAGCAAGCGAGCCTCCCTCCCAGCAAGCCTCCCTCCCTCCCAGCAAGCAAGCGAGCCTCCCTCCCAGCAAGCAAGCAAGCGAGCCTCCCTCCCAGCAAGCAAGCAAGCGAGCCTCCCTCCCAGCAAGCAAGCAAGCGAGCCTCCCTCCCTCCCAGCAAGCAAGCGAGCCTCCCTCCCTCCCAGCAAGCGAGCCTCCCTCCCTCCCAGCAAGCAAGCGAGCCTCCCTCCCTCCCAGCAAGCAAGCGAGCCTCCCTCCCTCCCAGCAAGCAAGCAAGCCTCCCTCCCTCCCTCCCTCCCAGCAAGCAAGCGAGCCTCCCTCCCTCCCAGCAAGCAAGCAAGCCTCCCTCCCTCCCAGCAAGCAAGCGAGCCTCCCTCCCTCCCAGCAAGCAAGCCAGCCTCCCTCCCTCCCTCCCTCCCAGCAAGCAAGCAAGCGAGCCTCCCTCCCTCCCAGCAAGCAAGCAAGCAAGCGAGCGAGCCTCCCTCCCTCCCAGCAAGCAAGCAAGCGAGCCTCCCTCCCTCCCAGCAAGCAAGCCTGACCTTGTATGACCGGAGGGTCGTGGGTTCAATCCCAGGTGTGGGGGGGGGACTCTGCTGCTGTGCCCTTGAGCAAGGTACTTTACCTAGATTGCTCCAGTAAAAACCCAACTGTATAAATGGGGAATTGTATGTAAAAAAATAATGTGATATCTTGTAACAATTGTAAGTAGCCCTGGATAAGGGCGTCTGCTAGAAATAAATAATAATAATAATAATTATTAATGAGACTTTTAGCAGACGCTTTTATCCAAAGCGACTTCCAGAGACTAGGGGGGTGAACTCTGCATCATCAACAACTGCTGCTGCTGCTGCAGAGTCACTTCCAATAGGAGCTTGTTTGTTTGACGTCTCATCCTGAAGGGCGGAGCACAAGGAGGTTCAGTGACTTGCTCAGGGTCACACACACACACAGGAGTCAGTGGCTGCTGCAGAGTCACTTCCAATAGGAGCTCGTTTGTTTGACGTCTCATCCTGAAGGGCCGGAGCACAAGGAGGTTCAGTGACTTGCTCAGGGTCACACACACACACAGGGAGTCAGTGGCTGCTGCAGAGTCACTTCCAATAGGAGCTCGTTTGTTTGACGTCTCATCCTGAAGGACGGAGCACAAGGAGGTTCAGTGACTTGCTCAGGGTCACACACACACACACACAGGGAGTCAGTGGCTGCTGCAGAGTCACTTCCAATAGGAGCTCGTTTGTTTGACGTCTCATCCTGAAGGACGGAGCACAAGGAGGTTCAGTGACTTGCTCAGGGTCCCACACACACACACAGGGAGTCAGTGGCCTAGCCGGGTGATTTTGAACCTCCTGGTATCAAGACTCCTTTCTCTATTCACTTAATGGACCACCGAGCCTGCCTCAAACATTCATCCACCTATCCCTCTGCCTGCTCTGTCATTCCTCTTTACCATCTTCTCGTCCTCTCCTTTTCTACCCATCCCTCGTTCCCATTTCCCTTTTCTCTTCTGATTGTCTTCCCTCTTTCAATCTCCCTACTTTTCTCTCATCTCATATTTTCGCTCTCTCTCATATTTCCATCCCTGTAATGATATGAATTACTGATCAAATTTTAAAAGCAAAACTCTTATCTCTCCCCATAAGAGGTCAGCATGCTGTGACACAAAGGTTACAGGTGGTATTTCATTTATTTATTTTTTCTTCTCCAGATGTGGGACCTGGGAAAAGGCTTTCGCATGCCTGAGGTGTACAGATCGGGCTATGCAGTCATCGCTCTGTCTGTCCTATCAGCGATCGCACTGGCAGCGCTGTAGAGCACGAAACATGAAGACACACACACACACCCTCATCGCCCTGTCTGTCCTGTCAGCGATCGCACTGGCAGCGCTGTAGAGCATGAAACATGAAGACACACACACACACACACACACACACACACACACCCTCATCGCTCTGTCTGTCCTATCAGCGATCGCACTAGCAGCGCTGTAGAGCATGAAACATGAAGACACACACACACACACACACACCCTCATCGCTCTGTCTGTCCTATCAGCGATCGCACTAGCAGCGCTGTAGAGCATGAAACATGAAGACACACACACACACACACACACACACACACCTCTCATCCATCCATCCTGTCGACTTCAGGCTCTTTGTTTTTGGTCACAAAGTCCCTGTAAAAGTTATTTTGAGCCGACTCTTGGAAAAGTTAAAGAAGATAACTTTTTTTTTTCTCTCCTGTGTCTTGAATGAGGTCTATCTATCTATCTATCTATCTATCTATCTATCTATCTATCTATCTATCTATAATCTCTTTTGTTGATTTGAGGGCTCTTGTAAAGCTGAATTACTCCTACCCTCACTACCTGTAATACTATACCTGCTGCTTTGCCTCATTAATGATGATGATGAGGAGGAGGAGGAGTTGAAATCATTAATGAAACCAGTTGTGGAAGAAAAATATATATATATTTTTCAAACACTTTTTGTTAAATATACACAGGAGTCGGATCAGAATTAACTTGCAAAGGGACATCGCATGATCCAAAAAAAAAAACTATTGTGTGTACGTCATCATCGCGTCAGAGGACTTTTGTGTTTTATTTCAGTCCTGCGTTTTATTTTTTTTTGTCGAACTGAAGAATGCCGAACCAAGTTACGTCATTTCGAACTCCTTTATTCAGCACACACATGAGAACAACACACACACACACACAAAACATATCTTTTTAAGTGGGGAAGATTTATTATTAATATTATTATTTTTTAACCATGTAAATAAGTCTCTCTCCCCCTCCCCCCCTTCGTCATGTGACCCGCTGGAGGAGACGGGAGAGAACCTCGCTTGATCTCCGTCTGTCTTTGCTAAAGACATCTGAAGCTGTTAACGCTCAAATTTTAAAAAAAAAACTGTTATGATTTGTATTTTGGTCTGTCTGTGTCTTTATAACCTAAGCACTTGTGAACCAACCCCAAGTAAGGTTGATGATTATAATAAAAAATATAATGCAGTCGAGCTTGTGTGGTGATGTTTTTGTTTTCCACATAAATAAGTTAATTTGGTCCTTTTTTTTTAAAGGGTTAATGAAACTAGGTTGGTGTTGTTTAGAAGCGATGGGGGCTGTGCTGTTTGCTCCCCAGCCAGAGGAGTCTAAGCTCGGGTTCCAGCGCTGGGCGCGTCGCTGTCCGCGGTGCTGAAATCGCTCACAGTGCGGTTCAGTTACGGGTGAAAAAGTTTCGCATCGCCTCGGATTGTAGATATATTACGATAAAATGAAACTATATAAACATCAGTCCGCTAAAAAAAACTGAAGCTTGGGAGGAAATTCACCTTTCAGCAGGACAATGATCCCAAGCACAAGGCCAAAGCAACATTGAAGTGGCTCAAGAACAAAAAGGTGAATGTCCTACAGTGGCCCAGTCAAAAAGTCCTGATCTCAATCCCATTGAGAATCTGTGGCACTATTTGAAAATTGAGGTCCACAAGCGTCGTCCAACCAACCTGAACAACCTGGAACAAATCTGCCAAGAAGAATGAGCCAAAATCACTCCGACACTGTGTGCAAAGCTGGTACATGCTTACCCCAAAGGACTTAAAGCTGTTATTGCAGCGAAAGCTGGCTCTTCCAAATATTAATGTGTGGGGGTTGAATACTTATGCAAGCAAGATATTTCAGTTTTTTGTATTTTTCTTAAAAATATTTCCCAACATAAAACCAATGTCACCTTACAGTAATTGATTTTGAGTTTCGGTGTTTTAAAATAAAATATCAAACAGAACGAAATTTCAATGTACCATTTGTAATTCAGTCATATGAGAGAATTGGTCAGGGGTCGGAATACTTTTGCAAGGCACTGTATCTGGTGAGCATGAATTCAAATACCTCACAGAGCTGCTATCTTCTCTCGCTCGCTTCTCAGCTGTGGGCAACAAAATAAATACATTGAAAAAAAAATGCTCACCAGAGATGATATAGAAAATATTGCATGAGGGCGGTCAGTGTGTATGATATGCGAATTTAATGCTCACGGATAAAACTCTCGGGGTACATTTACTGATCCAATATGTTTAATTATGTTTAATTAAATACGTATATATATATATATTCTTTGTTTTACATTGTAAACCCTATCGATGTTAGGTAGGCTATATTAATTATATCTTGCAGAATGCAATGCGCTTATTCTCATGTGAAAGATCCCTTCACGGATAAATTCTTTTGTCCTCCGCGTGACGGTTTCCTGTGGAACGCTCGGCAACGTTCTGTGTGTGAGCCGACGCTGGTTGGTCCTGATGCTGCAACGCAGCGGCATATATACGCAACGGACGCCATTGTGGCTCCGTCATGGAGTCTGCCGCCTGCAATAGTCTATGAGGTGCTAGAGCCAAAATGGCGGACACTGGATGCCAGTTTCCACATTGTGACGCTGGGAAGATGCTGATGCTGGGAGCAATCTATACAGATGGATTTGGAGGATGCTTTGTCGGCTCCGTCTCTGTGGCGCAATGGAATAGCGCGCTGGACTTCTAATCCAGAGGATCCGGGTTCGAGTCCCGGCAGAGATGACTCATGGGGATATATTTTTAAATATAAATCCTCGCCCCAAAATAAATAAATATCATATTTTTTGAATTTAAGTAAACGTGAAGACTTAATAAAAATACAAAATATGAATAAAACCGCTAGATATATATATATATATATATATATATATATATATATATATATATATATATATATATATATATAGGGAGATAGAGAGAGAGAGAGAGAGAGAGAGAGAGAGAGAGAGAGAGAGAGAGAGAGAGAGAGAGTTTAGACGATTTAAAAAAATCAATATCATCCATCCATCCATCCATCTATCTATCTATCTATCTATCTATCTATCTATCTATCCTCAAAGAGCCAGCTGCCCAGCGTTTCGATATGTTGCACGTATCTTTCTCAAGGGAGCCTGTGTTTGAATCAAAACATTGGAGGTATTTCTAGGTTTTTGACGGCAGGACAACTACTTGTTATTGTTTACATTCAAATCCATGATTTATTCTTACATGATGTAATGCTGTTCTATATATTGTGACGTCACTTTTACTTCTATCTTTGAATCTGTATTCATTCTAATTAACATTACTTTATATAAATTTATATTTTTATTATATCCTGCAATGCTGGCTCTGAGGATCAGTCCCAGCGCATCAGCATGCACAACTTTTGAACGAATTTTGTGTATTTATTTAAATGTAATATATTTATTAATTAGTTCATTCTTTTCTGTTGAGTCCCGCTGGCATCATCGTGTTCAGTCTATTTATCCATTTACTTTCTTTCATTCTTCTATATGTCGCCTTGTCTAATTTGAGCTGTTCTAAGACTACAAACTTTACATTATTCATGTCATGTCCTTAACTGGTGAAGTGCTGTACTATTGGTTCAATCATTTTCTTATTTCTAATTAATGAAAGGTGGTTCTGAATTCATTTATATAAAGTAGTTCCAGTCTCTCCAACATATTTGATTTGATCACATTTTTCACAGGCTATTCCATAAACAACATTGCTATTTTTACAGTGGGTATTAGTTTTTAGTGGATATGTGGTGTTCTTATGTTTAATTATATTTTTACTTTTATCTATGTATTTACACACTTTACATCTACTGGTGCACATGTTCGTAGAACCTATTTTGTCAATTATTCTTTTATGTTTACTGTGAACTAAAATATCACCTAAATTAACTTCTCTTTTGAATGCTACAACTGGGGCCTTAAGAAATACTTTTTTAAAAAATTTCTGAATTATGTAGAATCCGCAAGTGTTTCCAAACTATCTTAGAAATATTGGGCAAAAGTTTAGAGTAAGTCATTATTAATGGGACTCTTTTGACCTTTTCTCTCTCTCTCTCTCTCTCTCTCTCTCTCTCTCTCTCTCTCTCTCTCTCTCTCTCTCTCTCTCTCTCTCTAGCCTTATTTTTCATATTTTATTTTATTCTATCTTATACAGTCATCTGATGTTCTATCACATCCCCTTCTGTAAACGTGTCTTGATTTGTGCTATTTTCTGGGTTTGATGCGCAGTGAACCTTATGACGTGTCAGAAGTGTACGTCATTGTACGTTGTCCCAGTCAAATCAATAAATAAATAAATAAATGTAGCCTATATATGTATATATGTATATTTAAACAAATGCGTCCACAAGCAATAACTGACTGGTATAGTCAGGAGAAGCCGGATTCGGCCACGTCAAAAAATTTTCAACCTGCGATAACTCTAGTGTCGTCTATAGACACCTAGTGGCTGACGTGTGTCATTACAACATTATTATTATTATTATTATTATTATTATTATTATTATTATTATTATTATCCTAAAAGTCTTGGTGATGCAAAACGTTTGACCACAGCTGTATGTGTTTTGCATTATTCACAGGCGTGTGCAGAACACCTCCAGATGCGTCAATTCAAATCCTTTATATATACCCTACCTGCATGAAAACACCTCCGGGTGTGAGAATTTCAAACTCCGCTCAGTAATCAGCGATATAGAAACAACAGGCGCTCCTGTGTGTGAAAATGCTAGACCGCTTTGTGATTTAATCAGGCGTCTTAAACAGTTTCTCAAAAGTCTCCTGCGTTTGAATGTGAGGCCCATTCAATTTGTCAATCAAATCAGAAGATCGCTAATTTGTCTCATAATTTTCCCCCAGATTTTCAGGTGCAGTTACAGAGACTAGGGTGTGTGAACTATGCATCAGCTGCAGAGTCACTTACAACTACGTCTCACCCGAAAGACGGAGCACAAGGAGGTGAAGTGACTTGCTCAGGGTCACACAATGAGTCAGTGGCTGAGGTGGGATTTGAACCGGGGACCTCCTAGTTACAAGCCCTTTTCTTTAACCACTGGACCACACAGCCTCCTGTATTTGTGAGTCTGAATAATAGATCGACACAAGGGGTGGATCGTTTTGTTTTATCGTTTATTCAGGTACAGATGCAATAATATGGCTTTTATCAGTGACATAATATTTTTCATATATGCTTTTTGTTTTGATGCATAAAACCAAAACCTTACAACCATCAGTAAACAGAGTGAAAATCGTTTGATTTTTTTATTTGTGGTTTTTTTACATTGTTGTCAGAATACTACGACCAAAAAAAAAACTTATTTATTTATTAAAAGAAAAAAAATCAATAAGCAAGCATTAAACGACATTCAAATGTACAGCGTCACAAAACGACGACCCCATTTCAAAACACAACCCCCTTTATTTATTCATTTATTTTAATCCTTCTGACATCAATACAAGCAAAATAAAATGTTAATCATACAAAATATAAAAATAAAAATAAAACATCATAACAAATAATAAATACTAATCTGGAATGAATTCGTCTAAATTCATTTTTTGTAAACTTTCTGCTTTCCATACCGGAGCTAACAAAAATAAAACACTGTTTTTACTAATTTTTTCTGGTTGTGTCACTCGTATTTATTACGTTATACAAGTAACGGTTTTGGGTCGGGGTTAGGGGTTAGAGTTAGGGGTTAGAGTTAGGAGGTTGGGGTTAGGGTTGGGGTTAGGAGTTAGGGGTTAGGGTTGGGGTTAGGGGTTAGGGGTTAGAGTTAGGAGTTTGGGTTAGGAGTTTGGGGTTAGGGGTTAGGAGTTTGGGGTTAGGGGTTAGAGTTAGGAGTTTGGGGTTGGGGTTAGGAGTTTGGGGTTAGGGTTAGGAGTTTGGGGTGAGGGTTAGGAGTTTGGGGTTAGGGGTTAGAGTTAGGAGTTTGGGTTAGGAGTTAGGGGTTAGGAGTTTGGGGTTAGAGTTAGGAGTTTGGGGTTAGGGGTTAGGAGTTTGGGGTTAGGGGTTAGAGTTAGGAGTTTGGGTTAGGAGTTTGGGGTTAGGGGTTAGGAGTTTGGGTTAGGAGTTTAGGGTTGGGGTTAGGGTTAGGAGTTAGGAGTTTGGGGTTGGGAGTAGGAGTTTGGGGTTAGGGTTAGGGTTAGGAGTTGGGGTTAGGGTTGGAGTTAGGGTTGGGGTTAGGAGTTAGGGGTTGGGGTTAGGGGTTAGAGTTAGGAGTTAGGGGTTAGGAGTTAGGGGTTAGGGTTGGGGTTAGGGTAAGGAGTTAGGAATTTGCGTTGGGGTTAGGGTTAGGAGTTTGGGGTTAGGGGTTGGAGTTAGGGTTGGGGTTAGGAGTTAGGGGTTAGGGTTGGGGTTAGGGTAAGGAGTTAGGAATTTGCGTTGGGGTTAGGGTTAGGAGTTTAGGGTTGGGGTTAGGGGTTAGGAGTTAGGGGTTAGGGTTGGGAGTTAGGGGTTGGGGTTAGGGGTTAGGAGTTAGGGGTTAGGGTTGGGAGTTAGGGGTTAGGGTTGGGGTTAGGAGTTTGGGGTTGGGATTAAGTTTAGGAGTTAGGAGTTAGGGTAAGGAGTTAGAGGTTAGGGGTTAGGGTGAAGGATTAAGGTTGGGGTTAGAGTTGTGTTTTGCTCAGAAAGATAAACTAAGCAGGGTTTAAACTTTCAACTGGACTGACAAATTAATTGACCGGGCAAATTGACTTCACTATGATTTTAACCTAGTAATGGTCATTTCTGTATCCCATATGATGCAATGCTTAACCACACCCTCTATTATTACTATTATTATTATTATTAATTTTATTATTATTATTATTTAAATCCAGCCTCACAAGCCAGAGTTTTTCATACGCAGAACATTAGGTGTTGCTCGACAGGAGGGTGTTTTCGTACAAGGACCGGGGTCTTGTTACAGAAATAAAACATAGATTTTCCTCATTTGGAAGTTGCCTGGGCATTCTCGGGTTAATCATGATCGCCATTCACTTTTTGGTTGATAAATGCTACAGGACTGATTTATGTTAGAGAAAGCGACACGTTGTTCAAAAATAAATACACACGATATTGTATTCGACAACAAAACCAGACAACGCAATTTTAAAAAAGGCAATATAAAATAAAATCTGCCAAACTATTCCAACGAAATAAAATATAAAACGTAGATATTATTAAACTGCGGTTATTTCATCTGTTAAGTAACTTAAGAACCGAGGTTGATGTAAATCAATGCTACTGTGTAGGCGCCAGTGTGAAATAATACTACTAATAATAACGCACGCTATGACATCATTAACACGAACGTCAAATTCGGACGTTAAATCTTAAGAACAATCCATCTAAAATGGACGAATCGGCTTGATCGTCCGCAGGCGTTCTAATTTCATTTTTAACAGCGGTTCTAATAATAATAATAATAATAATAATAATAATAATAATAATAATAATAATAATTAATTCCCCTTTGATCGTTTTGAGTGATCCCCCATTCACAATGCACACTTGACACATGCAGCCTGGAAGACACACGAGGCGTTAAAACAAATAGGATTCGCGTCTGATTTTCGTGCTTCTAAAATGACCTTTAAGAAGTATTTTTAAAAGAAAAAAATAATCGCTTCGTTTTGGAGTTTCAAAACGAGAAGAAAAAAAGCCCGTCCTTCCCTCACCTTTACAATCGTCCCGGACCGCGTCAACCGAGCGTGGAAAACACGCCCCCCTCGAACTAGCGCGAGCGGTGGAAACTGGGATATGTAGTTCTTTTTTGTCAGAGTTTATAATCAGGGTAACACCTCGCCCGGGGACTACAATCCCACAATTACTCCATTCAATTAATAACTGACACCTTGACATTTCTTAAAGGTAGCTGCTCAAAAACGACGAATATTGACACGCCCCAATTTCTCTTTGCTACATTTGAGGTGAATGATAAAACACGTTTCTGCCAAACCGCGAATCATAATCATAACCATAGATACAAAATATTTGCAGTAGTTTTTATTTATTTATACATATATGTGTGTGTTTGTTTTTCCCCAGATAACGATATTAGATGCATCATTTTTGTGTACATAGGTAAGAAAATTAAGCAAGCATTAGAATATATATATATGTATATATATATAGTGTGTGAGAGAGAGAGAGAGAGAGAGAGAGAGAGAGAGAGAGAGAGAGAGAGAGAGAGAGAGAGAGAGAGAGAGAGAGAGATGAGAGAGAGAGAGAGAGAGAGAGAGAGAGAGAGAGAGAGAGAGAGAGAGAGAGAGAGAGAGAGAGAGATGAGAGAGAGAGAGAGAGAGAGAGAGAGAGAGAGAGAGAGAGAGAGAGAGAGAGAGAGAGAGAGAGAGAGAGAGAGAGAGAGAGAGAGAGAGAGAGAGAGAGAGAGAGAGAGAGAGAGAGAGAGAGAGAGAGAGAGTGAGAATGCAGTCAGATTATTCCGCTAATTCTACTTTTTAATATCCGTTGTTTCATACGGCACAGCTCGTTTCAAGTTGAACGGACGTTGTCGGGTTTTATTTTTGAAACTGTGACGTCGCTTTTTGAGCCGATATCCTAATTAATTAAACTCAGAGAACGCAGAGACAGCGAGACAACGACTAGTTAGCATTTCAAAAGGAGGTAGAGATTTGGAAAATAAAATAAAATTAAATCAAATTTAAAAAATAATCTCTAATTGGTGTTGCAGATTGAAACCGAGCTGCGTTTCCGCCAGTAACACAATTATAACTGCTCTGTTCAGAACTACGGATATTAAAATGTAGGTAACTGTCTGAATATTTGTTTCTGCGCCAGTGTAGGGTAATAGGATCGACACAAGGAATTCGCCGCTTTGAACAGGAATAGATTGTAATGTTTGAGTCACAACTGGACGGGGTGGTAACACACCTCTCTCGCCACCAGAGGGCGCTGTTTCTCCTAGGAAGTGCTCAATAACGCCTTCCGAAGCGTGCTTGGGTCAGATTGCGATATACCAATGCTTTTAAATGAAAAGCAAAACGCGTTTTTATTTTATAATTTGCGTTAACATTTACTGTTTGTTATTTAAAGGGGTATATTTTATAATCTTTTTTTTTTTTTTTACTATTTTTCCAAAATTGTTTAGCATATTATTATTAATTTGATATTTTTAACTGTAAAGTATTTTTAGACGGTGTCTCATGAAATATATATATATATATATATATATATATATATATATATATATATATATATATATATATATATATATATATATATATAAGCAACGAATAAAGATTGATTGAGGATTGATTGAAATTCAGCGCCATCTGGTGGTCAGAGAATTCTTCACTGTTCCGAATAAATTCCTGTTCAATAAACATGAAAGCGATTTCTGTCAAAAGTGGCAAAAACATTGTTTGTCGGCCCCAGACAGACACACAGATTATTTACAATAGGTTACAAGGCTCAGACCCCGATCTGTTAACACAAAGCAGCCCCTATACAATTGCGTCACCCTGACTGTACCCCACAATGCAATAATATTGATTTGGGCGTGTCGATGTTTCGAGACGGGGGGTGAAAGTTCACGAACCCAGTCCGCAAAGTAAGCACAGCATAGTCCAAATCTGCAGGAAATTCCCCAAAAAAAAACGCAGCAATTTTCAGTAGGTATCTACAGAGCTTGTATTAATAAAGGCGAAATCAAGTAACATAATCTTAAGAAACAATCTATGGGCTAAGATTATATATATATATATATATATATATATATATATATATATATATATATATATATATATATATATATATATATATAAATTACATCTCATCCGAAGGACGGAGCACAAGGAGGTTCAGTGACTTGCTCAGGGTCACACACACACA
>CM060303.1:1407569-1410069 GCA_030684275.1 Acipenser oxyrinchus oxyrinchus | reverse complement strand
AGAGGGGGAGATAGGAGATGGTACCTGAACCTATGATGTCTTCAGATGGTCATGTGATTGAGATGGTTGGATTGATGATATGAGGGAGAGGGAGGAGAGAAGAGGGAGAGAAGGGGAGAGAGGGAGAGAAGGGGAGAGGAGAGGAAGGAGGAGAGAAGGGAGGGAAAGGGACAGGAGGGAGAGAGGGAGAGAAGAGGGGAGAGAGAGGAGAGAATGACAAACAGTATTGAAAAAGATCGATTTTTTTCTCACACAAAAAAATTGACAATGAAATCACAAAATGACCAATTTTTTTTCTTTCTTTCTTTCTTTCTTTCCTTCTTTCCTTCTTTATTCCTTTCTCTCTTTCACGAAAGCAAATTCAATGATATTTGAATCTACTTCCTCTAATACCTAATACCTTGTTTATAAACCTTAGCGAAGTAGAAAACACATTAGAAACTCTTTCTACAGCTCGGGTCAAAATCTTTTCATCACCCTCTATATAGAATGAACTCCCTCAGCTTCATAGAGTCCAATGAAAGCTGCTGAATAATGTTCCCTTGTTAACATATTGAATTCCACCCCCTCTATATAGAATGAACTCCCTCAGCTTCATAGAGTCCAATGAAAGCTGCTGAATAATGTTCCCTTGTTAACATATTGAATTCCACCCCCTCTATATAGAATGAACTCCCTCAGCTTCATAGAGTCCAATGAAAGCTGCTGAATAATGTTCCCTTGTTAACATATTGAATTCCACCCCTCTATATAGAATGAACTCCCTCAGCTTCATAGAGTCCAATGAAAGCTGCTGAATAATGTTCCCTTGTTAACATATTGAATTCCACCCCTCTATATAGAATGAACTCCCTCAGCTTCATAGAGTCCAATGAAAGCTGCTGAATAATGTTCCCTTGTTAACATATTGAATTCCACCCCTCTATATAGAATGAACTCCCTCAGCTTCATAGAGTCCAATGAAAGCTGCTGAATAATGTTCCCTTGTTAACATATTGAATTCCACCCCTCTATATAGAATGAACTCCCTCAGCTTCATAGAGTCCAATGAAAGCTGCTGAATAATGTTCCCTTGTTAACATATTGAATTCCACCCCTCTATATAGAATGAACTCCCTCAGCTTCATAGAGTCCAATGAAAGCTGCTGAATAATGTTCCCTTGTTAACATATTGAATTCCACCCCTCTATATAGAATGAACTCCCTCAGCTTCATAGAGTCCAATGAAAGCTGCTGAATAATGTTCCCTTGTTAACATATTGAATTCCACCCCTCTATATAGAATGAACTCCCTCAGCTTCATAGAGTCCAATGAAAGCTGCTGAATAATGTTCCCTTGTTAACATATTGAATTCCACCCCTCTATATAGAATGAACTCCCTCAGCTTCATAGAGTCCAATGAAAGCTGCTGAATAATGTTCCCTTGTTAACATATTGAATTCCACCCCTCTATATAGAATGAACTCCCTCAGCTTCATAGAGTCCAATGAAAGCTGCTGAATAATGTTCCCTTGTTAACATATTGAATTCCACCCCTCTATATAGAATGAACTCCCTCAGCTTCATAGAGTCCAATGAAAGCTGCTGAATAATGTTCCCTTGTTAACATATTGAATTCCACCCCTCTATATAGAATGAACTCCCTCAGCTTCATAGAGTCCAATGAAAGCTGCTGAATAATGTTCCCTTGTTAACATATTGAATTCCACCCCTCTATATAGAATGAACTCCCTCAGCTTCATAGAGTCCAATGAAAGCTGCTGAATAATGTTCCCTTGTTAACATATTGAATTCCACCCCTCTATATAGAATGAACTCCCTCAGCTTCATAGAGTCCAATGAAAGCTGCTGAATAATGTTCCCTTGTTAACATATTGAATTCCACCCCTCTATATAGAATGAACTCCCTCAGCTTCATAGAGTCCAATGAAAGCTGCTGAATAATGTTCCCTTGTTAACATATTGAATTCCACCCCTCTATATAGAATGAACTCCCTCAGCTTCATAGAGTCCAATGAAAGCTGCTGAATAATGTTCCCTTGTTAACATATTGAATTCCACCCCTCTATATAGAATGAACTCCCTCAGCTTCATAGAGTCCAATGAAAGCTGCTGAATAATGTTCCCTTGTTAACATATTGAATTCCACCCCTCTATATAGAATGAACTCCCTCAGCTTCATAGAGTCCAATGAAAGCTGCTGAATAATGTTCCCTTGTTAACATATTGAATTCCACCCCTCTATATAGAATGAACTCCCTCAGCTTCATAGAGTCCAATGAAAGCTGCTGAATAATGTTCCCTTGTTAACATATTGAATTCCACCCCTCTATATAGAATGAACTCCCTCAGCTTCATAGAGTCCAATGAAAGCTGCTGAATAATGTTCCCTTGTTAACATATTGAATTCCACCCCTCTATATAGAATGAACTCCCTCAGCTTCATAGAGTCCAATGAAAGCTGCTGAATAATGTTCCCTTGTTAACATATTGAATTCC
>CM060303.1:1398662-1407069 GCA_030684275.1 Acipenser oxyrinchus oxyrinchus | reverse complement strand
GTTGGGGTTAGGGTTAGGAGTTTGGGGTTAGGGGTTAGGGTTAGGGTTGGGGTTAGGAGTTAGGGGTTAGGGTTGGGGTTAGGAGTTAGGGAGTTAGGAGTTAGGGTTAGGGTTAGGGTTAGGAGTTAGGGTTGGGGTTAGGGGTTAGGAGTTAGGGGTTAGGGTTAGGAGTTAGGGGTTGGGGTTAGGGTTAGGGTTAGGGGTTAGGGTTGGGAGTTAGGGGTTAGGGTTGGGGTTAGGAGTTTGGGGTTGGGATTAGGGTTAGGAGTTAGGAGTTAGGGTTAGGAGTTAGAGGTTAGGGGTTAGGGTGAAGGATTAAGGTTGGGGTTAGAGTTGTGTTTTGCTCAGAAAGATAAACTAAGCAGGGTTTAAACTTTCAACTGGACTGACAAATTAATTGACCGGGCAAATTGACTTCACTATGATTTTAACCTAGTAATGGTCATTTCTGTATCCCATATGATGCAATGCTTAACCACACCCTCTATTATTACTATTATTATTATTATTAATTTTATTATTATTATTATTTAAATCCAGCCTCACAAGCCAGAGTTTTTCATACGCAGAACATTAGGTGTTGCTCGACAGGAGGGTGTTTTCGTACAAGGACCGGGGTCTTGTTACAGAAATAAAACATAGATTTTCCTCATTTGGAAGTTGCCTGGGCATTCTCGGGTTAATCATGATCGCCATTCACTTTTTGGTTGATAAATGCTACAGGACTGATTTATGTTAGAGAAAGCGACACGTTGTTCAAAAATAAATACACACGATATTGTATTCGACAACAAAACCAGACAACGCAATTTTAAAAAAGGCAATATAAAATAAAATCTGCCAAACTATTCCAACGAAATAAAATATAAAACGTAGATATTATTAAACTGCGGTTATTTCATCTGTTAAGTAACTTAAGAACCGAGGTTGATGTAAATCAATGCTACTGTGTAGGCGCCAGTGTGAAATAATACTACTAATAATAACGCACGCTATGACATCATTAACACGAACGTCAAATTCGGACGTTAAATCTTAAGAACAATCCATCTAAAAATGGACGAATCGGCTTGATCGTCCGCAGGCGTTCTAATTTCATTTTTTAACAGCGGTTCTAATAATAATAATAATAATAATAATAATAATAATAATAATAATAATAATAATAATAATAAAATTAATTCCCCTTTGATCGTTTTGAGTGATCCCCCATTCACAATGCACACTTGACACATGCAGCCTGGAAGACACACGAGGCGTTAAAAACAAATAGGATTCGCGTCTGATTTTCGTGCTTCTAAAATGACCTTTAAGAAGTATTTTTAAAAGAAAAAAAAAATAATCGCTTCGTTTTGGAGTTTCAAAAACGAGAAGAAAAAAAAAGCCCGTCCTTCCCTCACCTTTACAATCGTCCCGGACCGCGTCAACCGAGCGTGGAAAACACGCCCCCCTCGAACTAGCGCGAGCGGTGGAAACTGGGATATGTAGTTCTTTTTTTGTCAGAGTTTATAATCAGGGGTAACACCTCGCCCGGGGACTACAATCCCACAATTACTCCATTCAATTAATAACTGACACCTTGACATTTCTTAAAGGTAGCTGCTCAAAAAACGACGAATATTGACACGCCCCCAATTTCTCTTTTGCTACATTTGAGGTGAATGATAAAACACGTTTCTGCCAAACCGCGAATCATAATCATAACCATAGATACAAAATATTTGCAGTAGTTTTTATTTATTTATACATATATGTGTGTGTTTGTTTTTTCCCCCAGATAACGATATTAGATGCATCATTTTTGTGTACATAGGTAAGAAAATTAAGCAAGCATTAGAATATATATATATGTATATATATAGTGTGTGTGGAGAGAGAGAGAGAGAGAGAGAGAGAGAGAGAGAGAGAGAGAGAGAGAGATAGGAGAGAGAGAGAGAGAGAGAGATAGGAGAGAGAGAGAGAGAGAGAGAGAGAGAGAGAGAGAGAGAGAGAGAGAGAGAGAGAGAGAGAGAGAGAGAGAGAGAGAGAGAGAGAGAGAGAGAGAGAGAGAGAGAGAGAGAGAGAGAGAGAGAGAGAGAGAGAGAGAGAGAGAGAGAGAGAGAGAGAGAGTGAGAATGCAGTCAGATTATTCCGCTAATTCTACTTTTTAATATCCGTTGTTTCATACGGCACAGCTCGTTTCAAGTTGAACGGACGTTGTCGGGTTTTATTTTTGAAACTGTGACGTCGCTTTTTGAGCCGATATCCTAATTAATTAAACTCAGAGAACGCAGAGACAGCGAGACAACGACTAGTTAGCATTTCAAAAGGAGGTAGAGATTTGGAAAATAAAATAAAATTAAATCAAATTTAAAAAATAATCTCTAATTGGTGTTGCAGATTGAAACCGAGCTGCGTTTCCGCCAGTAACACAATTATAACTGCTCTGTTCAGAACTACGGATATTAAAATGTAGGTAACTGTCTGAATATTTGTTTCTGCGCCAGTGTAGGGTAATAGGATCGACACAAGGAATTCGCCGCTTTGAACAGGAATAGATTGTAATGTTTGAGTCACAACTGGACGGGGTGGTAACACACCTCTCTCGCCACCAGAGGGCGCTGTTTCTCCTAGGAAGTGCTCAATAACGCCTTCCGAAGCGTGCTTGGGTCAGATTGCGATATACCAATGCTTTTAAATGAAAAGCAAAACGCGTTTTTATTTTATAATTTGCGTTAACATTTACTGTTTGTTATTTAAAGGGGTATATTTTATAATCTTTTTTTTTTTTTTTACTATTTTTCCAAAATTGTTTAGCATATTATTATTAATTTGATATTTTTAACTGTAAAGTATTTTTTAGACGGTGTCTCATAAATATATATATATATATATATATATATATATATATATATATATATATATATATATATATATATATATATATATATATAGCAACGAATAAAGATTGATTGAGGATTGATTGAAATTCAGCGCCATCTGGTGGTCAGAGAATTCTTCACTGTTCCGAATAAATTCCTGTTCAATAAACATGAAAGCGATTTCTGTCAAAAGTGGCAAAAACATTGTTTGTCGGCCCCAGACAGACACACAGATTATTTACAATAGGTTACAAGGCTCAGACCCCGATCTGTTAACACAAAGCAGCCCCTATACAATTGCGTCACCCTGACTGTACCCCACAATGCAGTATATCAGGATTTGTTGTATGATTTGATAAATTTGTCCCAAATTAAGCAGCATTGAATCTATTTATGCAGGAAATTTCGATCGAGTCTAAAACAAAAGAGGTTTATTGGTGTTGTTTTCGTCATCTACGAAGCCATCAAGCAAATTATACGCGCGCTCCGTGTGGTTGGAAGCCAGTTTCCAAAACGATTCGTTACCTGACCTCCTGAAAAGTGACCCGCAGAGAATGAACACAAACCAGCTTACCTGCAATGCACGGCTATTCCGCTAGAGGTCAGTATATCACCTCAAATTAGGTCTAGAAAATATATTAACTGCCGGCTCTAAATAAAGGCGTTGCCCGTTTTCATAAGAAAGAACACAAGAACATATATATATATATATCATTATTAAAAGCAAAAGTCATTGTTAAGCGATTCTGTACCTTTATGTCGGATCAAGTACCGTCCCAGCACTATCAACAGACAGAGCAGGATGAAGACAATGACCGCAACCACTCCGCCAATCACAGCGTGGTCTATGCTGGAGGAGGCGGGCATAGCCGTCGGGTCTGCCAATCAGAGACGAGGAGAGGGAGAGCGAGGGAGGGAAAGAGAAAGAGAGAGAGAAGAGATCAAAAAGGAGGAAAGGTCGCTGCTTATTGGCTAACAAAGACTGCGTTACGCATTTGAAACACGACACGGGAGGGATTTAGCTACAGAAGGGTTTTTTTTTAGGGTAAAATATGTCACACAGCTCTGGACAAAAGTTTAGCATCACCTAGAATTTTAGGATTGAGACACCATTAAAAAAATGAAGGTAATTCAGCATTATTTATTTAACATCATCAAAAGAAAAAATGATATCGCTAAAAAAAAGTCTCCAGTGGATTGAGTTCATTCTATATAGAGGGGTGGAATTCAATATGTTAACAAGGGAACATTATTCAGCAGCTTTCATTGGACTCTATGAAGCTGAGGGAGTTCATTCTATATAGAGGGTGGAATTCAATATGTTAACAAGGGAACATTATTCAGCAGCTTTCATTGGACTCTATGAAGCTGAGGGAGTTCATTCTATATAGAGGGGTGGAATTCAATATGTTAACAAGGGAACATTATTCAGCAGCTTTCATTGGACTCTATGAAGCTGAGGGAGTTCATTCTATATAGAGGGGTGGAATTCAATATGTTAACAAGGGAACATTATTCAGCAGCTTTCATTGGACTCTATGAAGCTGAGGGAGTTCATTCTATATAGAGGGGTGGAATTCAATATGTTAACAAGGGAACATTATTCAGCAGCTTTCATTGGACTCTATGAAGCTGAGGGAGTTCATTCTATATAGAGGGGTGGAATTCAATATGTTAACAAGGGAACATTATTCAGCAGCTTTCATTGGACTCTATGAAGCTGAGGGAGTTCATTCTATATAGAGGGGTGGAATTCAATATGTTAACAAGGGAACATTATTCAGCAGCTTTCATTGGACTCTATGAAGCTGAGGGAGTTCATTCTATATAGAGGGGTGGAATTCAATATGTTAACAAGGGAACATTATTCAGCAGCTTTCATTGGACTCTATGAAGCTGAGGGAGTTCATTCTATATAGAGGGGGTGGAATTCAATATGTTAACAAGGGAACATTATTCAGCAGCTTTCATTGGACTCTATGAAGCTGAGGGAGTTCATTCTATATAGAGGGGGTGGAATTCAATATGTTAACAAGGGAACATTATTCAGCAGCTTTCACTGGACTCTATGAAGCTGAGGGAGTTCATTCTATACAGAGGGTGATAATGCAAAACTTTTGAGCCGTAACTGTAGATTATTACAAATGTGCGTGTTTAAATAAATAAATAAATACATAAATAATATAATGTAATCTCAGAGAGTTTAAGTGCTGATTGGGAAGTTAGTTTCATCAGTTAGACAGACACAGGTAAATAGACTGACAGACTGACAGAGGGACTGCTTGACAGACAGACACACGGACAGACGGACGGACGGGTGGACAGAGGGGGAGATAGGAGATGGTACCTGAACCTATGATGTCTTCAGATGGTCATGTGATTGAGATGGTTGGATTGATGATATGAGGGAGAGGGAGGAGAGAAGAGGGGAGAGAAGGGGAGAGAGGGAGAGAAGGGGGAGAGGAGAGGAAGGGAGGAGAGAAGGAGGGAAAGGGACAGGGAGGGAGAGAGGGA
Organism: Acipenser oxyrinchus oxyrinchus; assembly: GCA_030684275.1. Classification (NCBI taxonomy): domain Eukaryota; kingdom Metazoa; phylum Chordata; class Actinopteri; order Acipenseriformes; family Acipenseridae; genus Acipenser; species Acipenser oxyrinchus. Next base: position 1,401,694 of record CM060303.1, on the reverse strand, counting down.
GAGAAGAGGGGAGAGAGGGAGAGAATGACAAACAGTATTGAAAAAGATCGATTTTTTCTCACACAAAAAATTGACAATGAAATCACAAAATGACCAATTTTTTTTCTTTCTTTCTTTCTTTCTTTCTTTCCTTCTTTCCTTCTTTATTCCTTTCTCTCTTCATAAAGCAAATTCAATGATATTTGAATCTACTTCCTCTAATACCTAATACCTTGTTTATAAACCTTAGCTTAAGTAGAAAACACATTAGAAACTGCTGAATACATGTTCCCTTGTTAAAATCTTTTCATCACCCTCTATATAGAATGAACTCCCTCAGCTTCATAGAGTCCAATGAAAGCTGCTGAATAATGTTCCCTTGTTAACATATTGAATTCCACCCCTCTATATAGAATGAACTCCCTCAGCTTCATAGAGTCCAATGAAAGCTGCTGAATAATGTTCCCTTGTTAACATATTGAATTCCACCCCTCTATATAGAATGAACTCCCTCAGCTTCATAGAGTCCAATGAAAGCTGCTGAATAATGTTCCCTTGTTAACATATTGAATTCCACCCCTCTATATAGAATGAACTCCCTCAGCTTCATAGAGTCCAATGAAAGCTGCTGAATAATGTTCCCTTGTTAACATATTGAATTCCACCCCTCTATATAGAATGAACTCCCTCAGCTTCATAGAGTCCAATGAAAGCTGCTGAATAATGTTCCCTTGTTAACATATTGAATTCCACCCCTCTATATAGAATGAACTCCCTCAGCTTCATAGAGTCCAATGAAAGCTGCTGAATAATGTTCCCTTGTTAACATATTGAATTCCACCCCTCTATATAGAATGAACTCCCTCAGCTTCATAGAGTCCAATGAAAGCTGCTGAATAATGTTCCCTTGTTAACATATTGAATTCCACCCCTCTATATAGAATGAACTCCCTCAGCTTCATAGAGTCCAATGAAAGCTGCTGAATAATGTTCCCTTGTTAACATATTGAATTCCACCCCTCTATATAGAATGAACTCCCTCAGCTTCATAGAGTCCAATGAAAGCTGCTGAATAATGTTCCCTTGTTAACATATTGAATTCCACCCCTCTATATAGAATGAACTCCCTCAGCTTCATAGAGTCCAATGAAAGCTGCTGAATAATGTTCCCTTGTTAACATATTGAATTCCACCCCTCTATATAGAATGAACTCCCTCAGCTTCATAGAGTCCAATGAAAGCTGCTGAATAATGTTCCCTTGTTAACATATTGAATTCCACCCCTCTATATAGAATGAACTCCCTCAGCTTCATAGAGTCCAATGAAAGCTGCTGAATAATGTTCCCTTGTTAACATATTGAATTCCACCCCTCTATATAGAATGAACTCCCTCAGCTTCATAGAGTCCAATGAAAGCTGCTGAATAATGTTCCCTTGTTAACATATTGAATTCCACCCCTCTATATAGAATGAACTCCCTCAGCTTCATAGAGTCCAATGAAAGCTGCTGAATAATGTTCCCTTGTTAACATATTGAATTCCACCCCTCTATATAGAATGAACTCCCTCAGCTTCATAGAGTCCAATGAAAGCTGCTGAATAATGTTCCCTTGTTAACATATTGAATTCCACCCCTCTATATAGAATGAACTCCCTCAGCTTCATAGAGTCCAATGAAAGCTGCTGAATAATGTTCCCTTGTTAACATATTGAATTCCACCCCTCTATATAGAATGAACTCCCTCAGCTTCATAGAGTCCAATGAAAGCTGCTGAATAATGTTCCCTTGTTAACATATTGAATTCCACCCCTCTATATAGAATGAACTCCCTCAGCTTCATAGAGTCCAATGAAAGCTGCTGAATAATGTTCCCTTGTTAACATATTGAATTCCACCCCTCTATATAGAATGAACTCCCTCAGCTTCATAGAGTCCAATGAAAGCTGCTGAATAATGTTCCCTTGTTAACATATTGAATTCCACCCCTCTATATAGAATGAACTCCCTCAGCTTCATAGAGTCCAATGAAAGCTGCTGAATAATGTTCCCTTGTTAACATATTGAATTCCACCCCTCTATATAGAATGAACTCCCTCAGCTTCATAGAGTCCAATGAAAGCTGCTGAATAATGTTCCCTTGTTAACATATTGAATTCCACCCCTCTATATAGAATGAACTCCCTCAGCTTCATAGAGTCCAATGAAAGCTGCTGAATAATGTTCCCTTGTTAACATATTGAATTCCACCCCTCTATATAGAATGAACTCCCTCAGCTTCATAGAGTCCAATGAAAGCTGCTGAATAATGTTCCCTTGTTAACATATTGAATTCCACCCCTCTATATAGAATGAACTCCCTCAGCTTCATAGAGTCCAATGAAAGCTGCTGAATAATGTTCCCTTGTTAACATATTGAATTCCACCCCCTCTATATAGAATGAACTCCCTCAGCTTCATAGAGTCCAATGAAAGCTGCTGAATAATGTTCCCTTGTTAACATATTGAATTCCACCCCCTCTATATAGAATGAACTCCCTCAGCTTCATAGAGTCCAATGAAAGCTGCTGAATAATGTTCCCTTGTTAACATATTGAATTCCACACCCAGCTGCTGTAGTTCCCCCCTATATACTTAACAGAAAAACTGGTATAGACTTTTACAATATCGTTTTTGTAGCTTCTTTTGATTACATGATGTTAAATAAAATATCTAAATTATGTTCATATAGTTTTTTTTTTTAATTTTTATACCTCAATTCTAAAATTCTTGGTGATGGAAAACCTTTTTGCCCAGAGCTGTAGTTTGACAGAGTTTCTTTTTTTGACGATCGTTGCTATGGAAACAGACTGGACTGAGTGTCCAGGCAGGACTTTCTCTCACTCTTGGTTACCTGAAATGTCCCTGTGTGTCTCGCTGGAAGAGGGGGAGTGTGGCAGACTGTCTGGAGAAAGAGTGCCTCTGATGGGGTGAGTGAGAGAGGGAGGAGAGAGCTCTGATTATAAAGATGAGAGGGATGAGAGAGGAGAGGGAGAGAGGGAGAGGGAGGGAGAG
>CM060303.1:1388662-1393662 GCA_030684275.1 Acipenser oxyrinchus oxyrinchus | reverse complement strand
TGAGTCCAGAGTCCTAACCACTACTCCACACTGCTGCCCACAGACACACACACACACACACACACACACACACACACACAGACACACACACACACACACACACACACACACACACACACACACACACACACACACACACACACACACACACACACACACACACACACACACACACACACACACTCCCATACCTTCCAGTTCTTCTCCGTCTTTCCACCAGCACAGTTTTGCGGGAGGTTTGCTCCCTGAAGTGGTGCAGGTGAGTTTGAGTTTCCCCCCATCTTCGATGGGATTGGTGTTCCCCGAAATCCGAGGCTTCTGTGGGACCCCTGAGGAGAGGAGAGAGAGAGAGAGAGAGAGAGAGAGAGAGAGAGAGAGAGAGAGAGAGAGAGAGCAGTGATTAATCAGACTCCACTGGGGGCTATCTGCTCCCATTAGACTGGCCCAAACTCCCTTACAGCACACATGGATGTACAAATAGGTTCCTTCATAGGTGTCTGTTTCATTTAAATATTTTTGTATCTTTTTACATAGATGATATTTTTATTTGTATTTGCAGACGGACTCACAAACTGGCAGACAGGCAGACAGACAGACACACAGACAGACAGACAGACTCACAGACTCACAGACAGGCTCACAGACAGACAGACAGACAGACAGACAGACTCACAGACAGTCTCACAGACAGACAGACAGACAGACAGACAGACAGACTCAGACAGGCTCACAGACTCACAGACAGACTCACAGACAGGCTTACAGACAGACAGACAGACAGACTCACAGACAGACACACAGACTCACAGACAAACAGTCTCACAGACAGACAGACAGACAGACAGGCAGGCAGTCTCACAGACTCACCCAGCACAGTGACAGTAGCTCTTGCTGTTCTCACAGGCATGGTGAATATGGAGCAGGTGTATTCTCCCTCGTCCGACAGCTCCACCTCAGAAATGCTGATTGACAGCTCCAAGGGCGTCGACTTCACCAGCTGCATCCTGTTATCCCTCAGCGCTGAGAGAGAGAGAGAGAGAGAGAGAGAGAGAGAGAGAGAGAGAGAGAGAGAGAGAGAGAGAGAGAGAGAGAGAGAGAGAGAGAGAGAGAGAGAGAGAGAGAGAGAGAGAGAGAGAGAGAGAGAGAGAGAGAGAGAGAGAGAGAGAGAGAGAGAGAGAGAGAGGAGAGAGAGAGAGAGAGGAGAGAGAGAGAGAGAGAGAGAGGAGAGAGAGAGAGAGAGAGAGAGAGAGAGAGAGAGAGAGAGAGAGAGAGAGGGAGAGAGAGAGAGAGAGAGGAGAGAGAGAGAGAGAGAGAGAGAGAGAGAGAGAGAGAGAGAGAGACAGAGAGAGAGAGAGAGAGGAGAGAGAGAGAGAGAGAGAGAGAGAGAGAGAGAGAGAGAGAGAGAGAGAGAGAGGAGAGAGAGAGAGAGAGAGAGAGACGAGAGGAGAGACGGAGAGAGAGACAGAGAGAGAGAGAGAGAGAGAGAGAGAGAGAGAGAGAGACGAGAGAGAGAGAGAGAGGAGAGAGACAGAGAGAGAGAGAGAGAGAGAGAGAGAGAGCAGAGAGAGAGAGAGAGAGAGAGGGAGAGACAGTGAGAGAGAGGAGAGACAGAGAGAGGAGAGACAGAGAGAGTGAGAAGCAGAGAGAGATACATAATTTAGATATTTCATTCAACATAGTGTAATCAAAAGAAACTACAAATTATAGCAGCTTTCATTGAGACTCTATGAAGCTGAGGGAGTTCATTCTATATAGAGGGGTGGAATTCAATATGTTAACAAGGGAACATTATTCAGCAGCTTTCATTGGACTCTATGAAGCTGAGGGAGTTCATTCTATATAGAGGGGTGGAATTCAATATGTTAACAAGGGAACATTATTCAGCAGCTTTCATTGGACTCTATGAAGCTGAGGGAGTTCATTCTATATAGAGGGGTGGAATTCAATATGTTAACAAGGGAACATTATTCAGCAGCTTTCATTGGACTCTATGAAGCTGAGGGAGTTCATTCTATATAGAGGGGGTGGAATTCAATATGTTAACAAGGGAACATTATTCAGCAGCTTTCATTGGACTCTATGAAGCTGAGGGAGTTCATTCTATATAGAGGGGGTGGAATTCAATATGTTAACAAGGGAACATTATTCAGCAGCTTTCATTGGACTCTATGAAGCTGAGGGAGTTCATTCTATATAGAGGGGGTGGAATTCAATATGTTAACAAGGGAACATTATTCAGCAGGTAATTTTGAATTTGGTACTTCATGGGTTAAAAGTACATCATGGTTATATAATATATGTTCGATAATATAATATAACATAATTTTGTTGGTATCAGATTTTTCTAGATGAAAAACGCATGCATTACAGAAAGCGAGAATTCGATTTTTAGCTAGACAGATAGATAGGGCAGGCAGACAGACAGACGGATGGACGGACGGACGGACAGACAGTCGGACAGACAGTCAGACAGACAGAAAGGCAGACGGACCGACAGACAGACGGACAGACAGACAGACAGATAGACGGAGAGAGACAGACAGACAGGCAGACAGACAGACAGGCAGACGGACGGACACACAGGCGGTCAGTTTACCTCTCTTCTCCCCGAAGTACAGTGTCTGCTGCGCAGTGTTTGACCACTGGAGGGACGAGTTGTCGTTGTCCTCCACTGTGCACGTCAGAGTGACCGTTCCACCGGACGAGACGATCTCATCTTTAGTGACCGGCTGGAAAGGGTCTCCTGCCAGAGAGAGAGAGAGGGGGAGAAGGAGGGGTGCCTAATTTAGAAGTTAATATTTACATTTGACCCTGCCTGCAAAGCTAACTGCATAGTTAACAGCTCAGATTAACATTGCAAACACTCAGTCAAGTGATTTTGGATCAGCCATGCACAAATATCATGCAAATTTAATAGAGCCAGATGAATATTTCAACGCATTCAAATCCGGCTCGCATATTCGTCTTAAGGGTTTTGAAAAAAGATCTACAAAGTGGCTGTCTGTTTATTATTAATTTCTTAGCAGACTTCCTTATCCAGGGCGACTTACAATTGTTACAAGATATCACATTATTTTTACATACAATTCCCCATTTATACAGTTGGGTTTTTACTGGAGCAATCTAGGTAAAGTACCTTGCTCAAGGGTACAGCAGCAGTGTCCCCACCTGGGATTGAACCCACGACCCACCGGTCAAGAGTCCAGAGCCCTGACCACTACTCCACACTGCTGCCCTTATCACACAGTTTTGGAGATTTCAATGTTATTAGGGAGAATTGCAACATACTTAATGTGTAAATCTTTTGCAAGTAGGCAATTGCGTCAGAACAGGGTTAGGGAGTTTAAGGTTAAGTACACAGTATTTAATCAGTAAGTGCATTGCAAACACAGTTATTAGACACTCTTAATGGAAAGTGATACTGAAAGTCTCAAAGGATGGTTCAGAAAAAGAAAAATATATATATTTTTTTTAAAACGTAGGCTCCTTGGGAACATTTTTTCAAACGCCACCATTATCTTAACGATTCTCTCTTCTTTCCTCTCCCTCGCTCCCTCTCTTCTTCCCATGCTCCGTTCTTCCTCCCTAGTGTATCCCTCCCTCGTTCCTCCCCTTTAAAAATCCATTCTCTCGCCTCTTATTAGCTTTATTAACATGATCACCGGCCCCTCCCTTTAAAGGAGCGCTGACCATCTTTAAAATCCATTCTCTCGCCTCTTATTAGCTTTATTAACATGATCACTGGCCCCTCCCTTTAAAGGAGCGCTGACCATCTTTAAAATCCATTCTCTCACCTCTTATTAGCTTTATTAACAGTATCACTGGTCCCTCCCTTTAAAGGAGCGCTGACCATCTTTAAAATCCATTCTCTCACCTCTTATTAGCTTTATTAACAGTATCGCTGGTCCCTCCCTTTAAAGGAGCGCTGACCATCTTTAAAATCCATTCTCTCACCTCTTATTAGCTTTATTAACATGATCACTGGCCCCTCCCTTTAAAGGAGCGCTGACCATCTTTAAAATCCATTCTCTCACCTCTTATTAGCTTTATTAACATGATCACCGGCCCCTCCCTTTAAAGGAGCGCTGACCATCTTTAAAATCCATTCTCTCACCTCTTATTAGCTTTATTAACATGATCACCGGCCCCTCCCTTTAAAGGAGCGCTGACCATCTTTAAAATCCATTCTCTCACCTCTTATTAGCTTTATTAACTTTAGCGCTGACCGCCCTTTCAAAGGAGAGTGGTTTGAAAATCCATTTCCGTTCTGCTCGGTTTGGATTATCAACATAATTTCTACCCCTCGCTAAACTGAGCCAAGAATATTTTATTCGTTTGTTTTTCACCTCACTCCTTTCTTTCTTTCTTTCTTTCTCCCTGGAGTCTCCTCTCATTCTCTTCATCCATCAATCTTGTGTCAGTTTTCTCCGCGCTGTCTGTCAGTGTTCTGCATTAGGACTGACCGTCCTTTTTAAGGGAGCACTTGCCCAGGTTTTAAAATCAATTTTCCTATCCCCCTGATTGGCTCGAGCGACATCGCTGACTGGTGTGTTTTTTTAAAATCCATTTCTATGTCTCTCGGTTAATTATTCTCTCTTATCTTCTCTCTACCCTTCCCTCTTTCTCTTTTCTTTCTTTTCCCTCCCTCTCTCTTCTCTGTCTCCTCTCGCCCTCTCTTTTCAACCCCACTTTCTCTTTTCCCTTCTCCTCCTCTCTCTCCTCCTCTCTAGCCCCTCTTTCCTCTCCTCTCTCTCTCCCCTCTCTCTCTCCTCTCTCTCTCCCCTCTCCTCTCTCCCCTTCCTCTCCTCTCTCTCTCCTCTCTCTCCTCTCTCCCTCTCTCTCCTCTCCTCTCTCTCCTCTCTCCCTCTCCTCCTCTCCTCTCTCCTCTCTCCTCTCTCCTCTCTCCTCTCCTCTCCTCTCTCCTCTCCTCCTCTCTCTCCTCTCCTCTCTCTCTCCTCCTCTCCTCTCCTCTCTCCTCTCTCCTCTCTCCTCTCCTCCTC
>CM060303.1:1376162-1381162 GCA_030684275.1 Acipenser oxyrinchus oxyrinchus | reverse complement strand
TACATTGCCAGACACAGCTGCCATAGTTTTTGTGTTGCAGAAGACGAGGTTTTGGGGTCATTGCGCGGCGCACCAGGCAGGGAGACTTGGGGTTTGATACAGCAAACCTCAAACTAGGTCTCCCGTCGGACGGGGGTCTCCTGAAACCAGATTTCAAGACATCGCTGTTCCTGAAGAAGGGGCTTCTCTCTGTCTGTCTGTCTGTCTCTCTCTCTCTCTCTCTCTTTCTTTCCCTACACATCCCTCCCTCTCCTTCCTCCTCTCTTCTCCTGTCTTTCCTCTCTGCCTCCAATGTTCCCCCTCTCTTTCTCCCTCCTGCCTCCTCTCCTCTCTCTCTATCTTTCCCTTCCTATCCCTCCCTCTGCTTCCTCCTCTCTTCTGCTCTCTCTCTCTCTCTCTCTCTCTCTCTCTTTCCCTACACATCCCTCCCTCTCCTTCCTCCTCTCTTCTCCTGTCTTTCCTCTCTGCCTCCAATGTTCCCCCTCTCTTTCTCCCTCCTGCCTCCTCTCCTCTCTCTCTATCTTTCCCTTCCTATCCCTCCCTCTGCTCTCTCTCTCTCTCTCTCTCTCTCTCTCTCTCTCTCTCTCTCTCTCTCTCTCTCCTCAGATTATAATCTCAGTCCTTGCTTCATGCTTGCTGTCTATTCATCACATTTTTTTTATTTTGATCTTTTGTTTCACGGAGATGAACAGATGGGAGAATTAATGAGCCGTTATTTTTTTACAAAAGAAAAATAGAAACAGTGACACCAAACCTAATCCAGACAGTCAAATCCAGACAGTCCCTCTGAGTTTCAATCGCCATAGTTTTATATATTATACAGCAACACCAAACACGATTCAGACAGTCCCCCTGAGTTTCAATAGCCATAGTTTTATATATTATACAGCAACACCAAACACGATTCAGACAGTCCCCCTGAGTTTCAATAGCCATAGTTTTATATATTATACAGCAACACCAAACACGATTCAGACAGTCCCCCTGAGTTTCAATAGCCATAGTTTTATATATTATACAGCAACACCAAACATGATTCAGACAGTCCCCTGAGTTTCAATCAGCATAGTTTTATATATTATACAGCAACGTCAAACACGATTCAGACAGTCCCCTGAGTTTCAATCAGCATAGTTTGATATATTATACAGCAACACCAAACACGATTCAGACAGTCCCCTGAGTTTCAAAGCCATAGTTTGATATATTATACAGCAACACCAAAGCACGAGGTCTGGTAAAGTCCACTAGGAAGCATTGTAAAGCACAGAGAGGTCTGGTAAAGCATAGGGCAAGCATTGTAAAGCACAGAGAGGTCTGGTAAAGCATAGGGAAGCATTGTAAAGCACAGAGAGGTCTGGTAAAGCATAGGGAAGCATTGTAAAGCACAGAGAGGTCCCCTGAGTTTAAAGCCATAGTTGTATAGCATTGTAAAGCAACACGAGAGGTCATGGTAAAGCATAGGGAAGCATTGTAAAGCACAGAGAGGTCTGGTAAAGCATAGGGAAGCATTGTAAAGCACAGAGAGGTCTGGTAAAGCATAGGGAAGCATTGTAAAGCACAGAGAGGTCTGGTAAAGCATAGGGAAGCATTGTAAAGCACAGAGAGGTCTGGTAAAGCATAGGGAAGCATTGTAAAGCACAGAGAGGTCTGGTAAAGCATAGGGAAGCACTGTAAAGCACAGAGAGGTCTGGTAAAGCATAGTCAAAAATGTCTGAACATGTTCAGAACTGAAATGTGACAGAGGCTCTTTGACAAACGCCATTTCCACAAATGCTTTTCAAAGCGACAGCACTTGACTTAAACTTAATTTATTCTGTTTTCTGCCGGAGCGATTGATCCAGGCTGCATCGTTCGAATGCCGCTTCAAGATCTAATGTGCAGCGAAAGAGCATCGTTAGCAAGAGTGGGTTCGTTGTTAACTTAACGACCCTTTTAAACAAAAAATAAAAATTAAAAAAAGCCTTTCTGCTCTTCTAATCCCGAGTGATTTGCATTTTAGTTTTTTTAAATCGTCTGCAGGAATAAAAAACAGGCACCACTTCTTCGGATATCCATACTATGATTCATAAAAGACTTGCTATCGAAAATGTTTACAGCTTTAGAAATGAATGTTTTTTTTTTAACTAATAAAGTATTTTTGTTCGATATGAGAGTTGCAGGTTTCTTTGCAGTTTGGTTGAGGCTCGCTGGTCCAGCGGTTAAAGAAAAGGGGTCTCGATACCAGGAGGTTCAAATCACCCGGCTCAGCCACTGACTGTGTGTGTGTGTGGGACCCTGAGCAAGTCACTGAACCTCCTTGTGCTCCGTCCTTCAGGATGAGACGTCAAACAAACGAGCTCCTATTGGAAGTGACTCTGCAGCAGCAGCAGCAGTTGTTGATGATGCAGAGTTCACCCCCCTAGTCTCTGGAAGTCTCTAAATGACTCATTGATAATAACAATGCTAATAATAACAATGAATACAGTTTCGTTTCAGTCTGGTTTCTGATCACAGTGATTGGTTTTTCTAGCTCTTATTTTATAAAGGGCTGTTCGGCTGCAGTTTTGAAGCCTCGCTCTCACTCTCTCTCACATGGCTTCACGGACAGATGGTGTCGACTCCATTTCTAAATATAACCTTTTTTATGTTTGATTTTAAAGTACCTGCTTATTTTATCTCTGTTTTTATTTACTCCTCGATTTATACTACGCTTTCCCAGACCTATCTGTGCTTTACAATGCTTCCCTATGCTTTACCAGACCTCTCTGTGCTTCATAATGCTTCCCTATGCTTTACCACACCTCTCTGTGCTTTACAATGCTTCCCTATGCTTTACCAGACCTCTCTGTGCTTTACAATGCTTCCCTATGCTTTACCAGACCTCTCTGTGCTTTACAATGCTTCCCTATGCTTTACCAGACCTCTCTGTGCTTTACAATGCTTCCCTATGCTTTACCAGACCTCTCTGTGCTTTACAATGCTTCCCTATGCTTTACCACACCTCTCTGTGCTTTACAATGCTTCCTATGCTTTACCAGACCTCTCTGTGCTTTACAATGCTTCCCTATGCTTTACCACACCTCTCTGTGCTTTACAATGCTTCCCTATGCTTTACCAGACCTTTCTGTGCTTTACAATGCTTCCCTATGCTTTACCAGACCTCTCTGTGCTTTACAATGCTTCCCTATGCTTTATCACACCTCTCTGTGCTTTACAATGCTTCCCTATGCTTTACCAGACCTCTCTGTGCTTCACAATGCAGACAGACAGACAGATAGGCAGGCAGACAGACAGATAGGCAGGCAGGCAGACAGACAGACACACACACACACAGACAGTCAGACAGACAGACACTTTCTTACATTTTTTGCATTGACCAGAATTGCGCTGAAACTTGGAAATCAATCCGATCGCGGGGGACAGAAGGAGGGGTCTTGCTTGTAAAGGTGAGGGAAGGACGGCTTTTTTTTTTTTTTTTTTTTTTTTTAAATCGACAAGCCAACGAACCGCGTGACTGAACAGCTGCCAATTTTAAAAATACTTCTCAAAGGCCAATGACAAAATTACCCGCAACCGTCATTATTATTATTATTATTATTATTATTATTATTATTATTATTATTATTAATAATCACATGAATTTCATATTTTCAGCAACGCTTACCGTACATCACCAGGTTGCCACGGGCGACCAGAATCACGGCTGAGCAGAACAGCAGGAGGGCTTGATGTGTGGAAGACATCACCTCTGAGTTTCCACGCTGCAATCCGATTCAGTGGAACGCGTTGAAAAACACGATCTGCGCGCTTCCCAGCTCAGGGCCGCCTGCAGCAAAAAAAGGAAAACAAGAAGCTCAGCGTTCCGTTATTTCGAGTCAAATCTATACATTGGCATCATCGATATTCATCTTCCGTTAAACCCACGATCAAGTACCGAAATGCGTTTGAAAAAGAAAAAAAATCGAATTGGTTTTGTCTTTGATACATTCGAAAATCAATAGGCTGCCGTGGAAGTGACAGTTTTCAAATATTTTAGAAAGCGAAGGAAAAAAAAAATGACAAGCATATCGTACAGATCTCTACCGGAAGACATAATAGTAATACAGTAAGAATTGCATGTTAGATTTCGAAATGTCGCATGTCAGTTTTTCGTTAAGTATCTGGAAAACTACAAAGCGCTGGGTGTGGGATTCAATATGTTAACAAGGGAACATTATTCAGCAGCTTTCATTGGACTCTATGAAGCTGAGGGAGTTCATTCTATATAGAGGGTGTGTGATTCAATATGTTAACAAGGGAACATTATTCAGCAGCTTTCATTGGACTCTATGAAGCTGAGGGAGTTCATTCTATATAGAGGGGGTGGAATTCAATATGTTAACAAGGGAACATTATTCAGCAGCTTTCATTGGACTCTATGAAGCTGAGGGAGTTCATTCTATATAGAGGGGTGGAATTCAATATGTTAACAAGGGAACATTATTCAGCAGCTTTCATTGGACTCTATGAAGCTGAGGGAGTTCATTCTATATAGAGGGGTGGAATTCAATATGTTAACAAGGGAACATTATTCAGCAGCTTTCATTGGACTCTATGAAGCTGAGGGAGTTCATTCTATATAGAGGGGTGGAATTCAATATGTTAACAAGGGAACATTATTCAGCAGCTTTCATTGGACTCTATGAAGCTGAGGGAGTTCATTCTATATAGAGGGGTGGAATTCAATATGTTAACAAGGGAACATTATTCAGCAGCTTTCATTGGACTCTATGAAGCTGAGGGAGTTCATTCTATATAGAGGGGGTGGAATTCAATATGTTAACAAGGGAACATTATTCAGCAGCTTTCATTGGACTCTATGAAGCTGAGGGAGTTCATTCTATATAGAGGGGGTGGAATTCAATATGTTAACAAGGGAACATTATTCAGCAGCTTTCATTGGACTCTATGAAGCTGAAGGAGTTCATTCTATATAGAGGGGGTGGAATTCAATATGTTAACAAGGGAACATTATTCAG
>CM060303.1:1341162-1373662 GCA_030684275.1 Acipenser oxyrinchus oxyrinchus | reverse complement strand
CAATAAACGCAGAGTTAGGATAACCATATCAGCTGGATCGATCGATCGATAGATAGATAGATAGATAGATAGATAGTTAGATAGATAGATAGATATATAGATAGATAGATAGCCGAATGTACCTCTTGTGACGTCTACATAACCCTACACAAGGAAGTCAAATACAGAAAACAGAATACAGATGTGGTCTCCAAACGCATACGGAATATACACACGTGTGTGTGTGTGTGTGTGTGTGTGTGTGTGTGTGTGTGTGTGTGTGTGTGTGTGTGTGTGTGCGTGTGTAAATAACATTGAACCCCACACCCCTCCTATTTCATTTTCAAATAAAAAAAAAAAATCTGTAAAATATAAACTGACAGAGGCGTGTTCCTGTGTTAGGGTGGTTGAATTTTGCGACGCAGCGGTCTCTCTCTCTCTCTCTCTCTCTCTCTCTCTCTCTCTCTCTCTCTCTCTCTCCCTCCCTCTCTTTTTTAAAACCCTCTCACTGCAGCAAAAGCAATCTGTGCAGACTCTGTAGATGGAAGGGAGGGAGGGAGGCGGTGAGCGAGAAATATTTCTTGTGGTACTAAGGCGAGTTACAGTGTGTGTGAGGAGGATGAGAGACGGGAGACAAACACGGAACGCGGGTCAGTTAAAATTAGTTACTTATAGTCATTCAGCAGACGCTTTTCTCAAAAGTGACTTCCAGACACTAGAGGGGTGAACTCTGCATCATTATTATTAGTTATTATTATTATTTATTTCTTAGCAGACACCCTTATCCAGGGCGACTTCCAATTGTTACAAGATATCACATTATTTTTACATACAATTCCCCATTTATACAGTTGGGTTTTACTGGAGCAATCTAGGTAAAGTACCTTGCTCAAGGGTACAGCAGCAGTGTCCCCCACCTGGGATTGAACCCACAACCCTCCGGTCAAGAGTCCAGAGCCCAAACCACTACTCCACACTGCTGCCCTAATCAGCAACAACTGCTGCTGCTGCTGCTGCAGAGTCACTTCCAATAGGAGCTCGTTTGTTTGACGTCTCATCCTGAAGGACGGAGCACAAGGAGGTTCAGTGACTTGCTCAGGGTCACACACACACAGGGAGTCAGTGGCTGAGCCAGAGATTGAACCCAGATTGGTATCAAACCACTTTCTTTAACCACTGCACCACGACCCGCCTTTGATTTGTTGCAGTTGTATGGAACTGTGGTTGGGTAATTAATGCATCTCCTGTTCTGAGATATAATCGCATCTAGGTGTTCGTCCGTGCAGTTGACACTGTAGATCTCTCTCCTCTCCTCTCTACCATCTCCTCTGTCTCTCTCTCTGCTCCCTCTCTCTCTCACCCCTCTCTCAAGTCTCTCCTTCTATCTTCCCCTTTCCTCTTCTCTCCTCTCCCTCTCTCCTCTAGACCTCTCTCCTCTCTCTCATCTACCTATTCTCCCTTCTCTATCCCCTCTCCACACTCATCCACTCATCTCTCCCCTCTTCTCTCCTATCTCTCTCTCCCCAATCTCTCTCTCTCTCTCTCTCTCTCTCTCTCTCTCTCTCTCTCTCTCTCTCTCTCTCTCTCTCTCCTCATTCTTGTCCATTAGCTGACCAGGGCTCATTGATTTTGTTCAAGTGTTTCCAAAGTACGTCTCTGCGCTACAACTTAATTACGATGCACTCAGCTCCCTCCCTCTCCTTCCCTCTCTCTCTCCCTCCCTCGCAATGTACTTTTGTGTTTTTTTTCCCCCTGCTGTCTGGCATTCCTCCCAGTCCTTTAACAGAAACCTGGCTTTGCTTTGCCAGAGTCTGAGTCAGAATAATCCTTCTTCTTCATGATGTACAGAAACACCAGACAAGAACAACCCAGACCTCTGTGCTTTACAATGCTTCCCTATGCTTTACCAGACCTCTCTGTGCTTTACAATGCTTCCCTATGCTTTACCAGACCTCTCTGTGCTTTACAATGCTTCCCTATGCTTTACCAGACCTCTCTGTGTTTTACAATGCTTCCCTATGCTTTACCAGACCTCTCTGTGCTTTACAATGCTTCCCTATGCTTTACCAGACCTCTCTGTGCTTTACAATGCTTCCCTATGCTTTACCAGACCTCTCTGTGCTTTACAATGCTTCCCTATGCTTTACCAGACCTCTCTGTGCTTTACAATGCTTCCCTATGCTTTACCAGACCTCTCTGTGCTTTACAATGCTTCCCTATGCTTTACCAGACCTCTCTGTGCTTTACAATGCTTCCCTATGCTTTACCAGACCTCTCTGTGCTTTACAATGCTTCCCTATGCTTTACCAGACCTCTCTGTGCTTTACAATGCTTCCCTATGCTTTACCAGACCTCTCTGTGCTTTACAATGCTTCCCTATGCTTTACCAGACCTCTCTGTGCTTTACAATGCTTCCCTATGCTTTACCAGACCTCTCTGTGCTTTACAATGCTTCCCTATGCTTTACCAGACCTCTCTGTGCTTTACAATGCTTCCCTATGCTTTACCAGACCTCTCTGTGCTTTACAATGCTTCCCTATGCTTTACCAGACCTCTCTGTGCTTTACAATGCTTCCCTATGCTTTACCAGACCTCTCTGTGCTTTACAATGCTTCCCTATGCTTTACCAGACGTTTCTGTTTAGTATTACCTATCTCTCTATACAAACCTCCTCTATTCCAGGACGGGCAAGTTCAGGTTCATGTCCTGCAGAGCGAGAAAAGAAAAAAAAACTTTTTCGGGCCGCAATCCAAACAGATGGCGATTCTGCCAAGTCAATTCTGGGAAGCGACGTCTTTAATAAAAACACACAGCGGAACGGACCGGGGATGAATTGGGTTTTCAGACAAAAAGCGCGCACGGAATTACAAAATGCTTTCGAGACGTCACAGATTCTGCGTTTCTTTCTCTGTCTCCTCACTCCTTTATGATGTTGTCATGGTTGTATGAGTGGTAAAGTAACCCTCGTAAAAGTTTCCGTCAGTAAAAACCCAGCAAAGTGGAGCAAAGCACAGAGAGGTGTGGTAAAGCATAGGGAAGCATTGTAAAGCACAGAGAGGTCTGGTAAAGCATAGGGAAGCATTGTAAAGCACAGAGAGGTCTGGTAAAGCATAGGGAAGCATTGTAAAGCACAGAGAGGTCTGGTAAAGCATAGGGAAGCATTGTAAAGCACAGAGAGGTCTGGTAAAGCATAGGGAAGCATTGTAAAGCACAGAGAGGTCTGGTAAAGCATAGGGAAGCATTGTAAAGCACAGAGAGGTCTGGTAAAGCATAGGGAAGCATTGTAAAGCACAGAGAGGTCTGGTAAAGCATAGGGAAGCATTGTAAAGCACAGAGAGGTGTGGTAAAGCATAGGGGAGCATTGTAATAGAATAGAATGGAATATGATTGAATAGGTTTACTAATATTTCACCCCCAAATGATTTCTGAGTTTTTCAATGACTTCACCGGTGGGAATGCAGCCAAACAGACAATTACAAGGAACTGTTTTATTATCTCAAGTACTGCCCCGCATCGCCAAGGACAGCAAACGCAAAGACCAGCAACCCCCAAGGGGCCGCGTTGATAATATGCTCCTGCATTCGCCGCTGTTCATTGGCCGGGTCTCTGTTAGTTTGCTATTAATAAGACGGCATGATGCGCGCTCGCCTGGTGTCGTTTTATCCCAGGCAAGTTGCCCATCTCGGGCTGGAAGTGAACCAGAAATGCGGATTTGAGGGACAAAACTGGACTTTGGCGACCGGACTTCCTCTTCGTTGCTTGGCAACCCCCCCCCCCCGATTCTATTGAGTAGCCTCAAATCTGCGGGAACAAAATATACAAAGAAACGGTTGTGATATGATAGCTATCACGCGGAGTGTTCTGCGAGGCGTCTTTACGTGTTTGGTATTAATAACGGTTTATAATAATGGAAATCAAGCACGCACCAGCATGTCAAACAGTCTATGTGTGAAGAACTTCCGATTTCATCTATCGAACTTTTTTTTTTTTTTGTCAGTAAAGTATTTTAGAAACTGCCGATCAAAAACATCACGTCGACTCCTGTGTGTCTTCAATGAACTTCGACTTTATTTGAAGGAGACCATATAAGCAGGAGGCTCGGTGGTCCAGCGGTCAAAGAAAAGGGGTCTCGATACCAGGAGGTTCAAATCACCCGGCTCAGCCCCCTGTGTGTGTGGGACCCTGAGCAAGTCACTGAACCTCCTTGTGCTCCGTCCTTCAGGATGAGACGTCAAACAAACGAGCTCCTATTGGAAGTGACTCTGCAGCAGCCACTGACTCCCTGTGTGTGTGTGTGACCCTGAGCAAGTCACTGGAACCTCGCTTGTGATAATAATGGGTATATATTAGCGAAACGTACAGATAATAAGAATACAATAACGGTCGATCCCTTTAAAGTGCTAACGCGATACATCTTCAAGCCTTTCAGCTAATATGGAAATCATACAATAATAATTAGCAATAAAAGAACAGGATATTTGCAAGCAGTAGCGGGTTTGTGTAATATGGAAAGACATTATACCGCGGGGTCGGCAGCTGTTATAAAGTAGTCAAACAGAGACAGCAATCTAATCTCTAATGGACGATAAAACAGCCAGAGATGTTTAGAGCATAAACCAGTGTTAAAGGAGCGTCCCTCTCAGGCTTTCAAATCCACTTTTACTGTGTTTAATAGCTGTGCAGTGCCGTTTACACTTCTCCCATTATCACTGTGGGATATGCACACCACACACACACACACACACACACACACACACACACACACACACACACACACACACACACACACCACACACACCCACACACACACACACACACACACACACACACACACACACACACACACACACACACACACACACACACACACACACACACACACACACACACACACACACACACACACACACACACACCCACCCACACACACACACCACACACACACACACACACACACACACACCACACACACACACACCACACACACACACACACACCCCACACACACACACACACACACACACACACACACACACACACACACACACACACACACACACACACACACACACACACACACACACACACACACACACACACACACACACACACACACACACACACACACACACACACACACACACACACACACACACACACACACACACACACACACACACACACACACACACACACACACACACACACACACACACACACACACACACACACACACACACACACACACACACACACACACACACACACACACACACACACACACACACACACACACACACACACACACACACACACACACACACACACACACACACACACACACACACACACACACACACACACACACACACACACACACACACACACACACACACACACACACACACACACACACACACACACACACACACACACACACACACACACACACACACACACACACACACACACACACACACACACACACACACACACACACACACACACACACACACACACACACACACACACACACACACACACACACACACACACACACACACACACACACACACACACACACACACACACACACACACACACACACACACACACACACACACACACACACACACACACACACACACACACAGCTCGCCCCTGACATCTAGCGGTACATTTGAGACATTTATTTTGGATTCTGTCAAAGTAAGACTATTCAGCCATCGGTTTAAATACGCTGTCCGTGAGACTGTAATATATATATATATATATATATATATATATATAAATTAAAGAAGTGAAAAGTTTTTGGGGGGGTGAGGGATGTACAGAAAATAATGTTAAAGTGATTTTAAAAAAACATATTATATTAATATAATACATATTATACTTTGTATGTTTTGTCTGATAAACGACGCTTATAAATAAACAAAGATACAGTTTAAGACACGAGAACCGTTCGCGTTAAATAATCACCTCTCTTTCTCTTCTCTCTCTCTCTCTCTCTCGCTGCAAAACAAAATTGTCAAGCTGATCAGCCAATCACACCACGGAATCTTTTATATTAAACCAATCAGAAAGCCACCGAGCCTTCCTGCGGACCCGCCCTTTTTTTTGGAAAATCCTAAGCGAATCAGACGTTCCGATCTCCACGACTTCAACCAATCAGAGACGTTACATTTCTTCGTCCCCCCCCCTTGCAAGAAGCAATCAAAACAACCTCAGGTGGCTCAGCGCTAGGACAATATAAACGAGGATAGGACAGTCAATCCCGTGATGCAGTTCGGCACTCCAGTACAGGCGCCATTTCTGGAGCCCACTCATGATTTCCATTACATGAGAGTAGATTTAAAAAAAAATTCATGCTGATTTGAACTTGCCTCTCGCCAAGATAAGCACCAGGGCCAAGTTCAAGTACTGAATACATTGCGGCGATGCTGTGCTGCAGCGCTAGGATATATATATATATATATATATATATATATATATATATATATATATATATATATATATATATATATATATATATTTTAATAGCAATACAAAATGTCGTTAATAAAAAGTCACTGACTGTTATTTATGCGAATTAATGCTTGATTATGTCAAGAAACATTTTGCCAGGGCCATGCGAGCTCGCTGTGAAAAATGCTCTACGGGCTCCAAAAAATGGCTCCACTGTTTGCTAACTCCGCCCACTTGTGACGTCATTGTCCTATCTAGTTTTTTTTATAGCAGGTAGTTTTTTTTTGATCCAATCAGAAAGCGGCGGCTACGGTGGCTCGGAAGCGAACAAAAAAAAAAAAAGGAACGGAAGCGAATCGAAGCTGCGCGACCCGTATCCATGGCGGACGGTTTCTGCAGGCTGTGCCACGGTGCGTTTCGCAAGCCCGGCTGTCGGGAAACCTTGAGCCGGGTTCACCTGTTCAGAGCCTGCGAGAGAGGAGAAGCCAGAGGGTTGCATTTGAGCCAGGAGCTCGCCCGGATCGGCATAGAGCTGGGAGCCCGCGGGGGAGAAGGAGGGAGCGAGCAGGGAGAGGAGGAGGAGGAGGAGGAGGAGGAGGAGAGGCTGTCGAGTTTCGTGTGCCTGAATTGTTTCAAACAGTGCCTTCACGTTTTAACTCAAATCCAGGCGTGGCGGGAGAAGGCGCGCCGCAAGCCTGCAGAAGTGAAAGGTTAGGGTTGTTTTGTAATTAATGGTGGTTGTTGTTGTTGTTGATATTATCATCTGTCGACGTTTCGTCCATTCAGTGCCCAAACATTGCTTCCTGGTTCTAAGTACTGGATCACGGTTCAAATGAACTCTTACGCCTGGGCGCGTCATATCCGGTTTTGTTTCCCGCGGCCCTTGTTTTATTATTATTATTATTATTATTATTATTATTATTATTATTATTATTATTATTGCTATTATTGTTATTATTGTTATTGCTATTATTGTTATTATTATTGTTGTCTCTAAAATATCAAGTCCATATCCTAGACCTATTAATTGTTGTGAGTGTTAAACGGCTTTCGTTTTGAAGTCAGTTTATTTGGCAAATAAACAGAAACTTAAATTCAAGTCTCTTGTCGCTGGCTGAAAACGGGAAGTGCGTTTTTTTTTTAATACAATACCGCCGATTACAGATATTTCATCGATGAGGATGATGCGTTGGAATCGATTAAAAGGGAGTGGGAATTGATTTAAAAAAAAAAAAAGTCATTGTTGATTGAAAAACAGTTTTTTTTGGACCCCTTTACCTGAACCCTTACAGTGTGTTCTAGCAGCTTCGAATGCCGTTGCCCCTCGCTGTACCTGTTTCATGATGGTTTGTTTTTTTAAAGTCATTGTGCTTTTTCTAATTGCAATGAATCAGATACATTATTTTTTTCAGTCTGTGTGCTCCCCCCTTACACACTGACACAGAGAGAGAGAGACACACACACACACCCACACACACAGAGAGAGAGAGACACACACACACACACACACAGAGAGAGAGAGAGAGACATGCACACACTGAGAGAGACACACAGAGAGAGAGACACAGCCACACACGCACAGAGCCACACACACACAGACACATTATTATTATTATTATTATTTATTTCTTAGCAGACACCCTTATCCAGGGTGACTTACAATTGTTACAAGATATCACATTATTTTTACATGCAATTCCCCATTTATACAGTTGAGTTTTTTACTGGAGCAATCTAGGTAAAGTACCTTGCTCAAGGGTACAGCAGCAGTGTCCCCCCCACCTGGGATTGAACCCACGACCCTCCGGTCAAGAGTCCAGAGCCCTAACCACTACTCCACACTGCTGCCCGCATAGACAGACGCAGACACACAGACACACACACACACACACACACACACACACACACACACACACACACACACACACACACACACACACACACACACACACACACACACACACACACACACACATACATACAGAGCCATTAGACTGTGCTTGTAGATCTCCTGATCCGCCCCTCCTGGTCTGCACTGGACTCTCCTGACCTCAGCACCTCGTCACTGGATCCTCAGCTGATGCGCTATCCTTGCACTATTGCACTGCTAATCTGTCACTGTAGATCTAACTCGCTGTGATCCTAACTTGTAGCCTCCTGGTTCATATTGTATTCTAGCAGTGTTATTATTATCAGCACTGTCTGTAAACCGCACTGTGTTTAAATATGAATCTTGCATTGTAACCCTGTCTGTGCTGCCCTGTGACTCCTGTGTGAGTCGCCTGGGATAAAGCAGGATTCATAATAATAATAATAATAATAATAATAATAATAATAATAATAATAATTAATAGTTATTTCTAACTGGGAGTCGTGGTTGTTATTTCTAACTGGGAGTCATGGAAACACGAGTCAGCATCAGTGTTCTGTTTCGGGTTAAGCTGCAGGCAGAGAAATTGAAACTCAACAGACACGATGACGAATCACAGACAAGCATTAATACATAAATATAAATGCATTACATTGTAATACCACCATTTCCCACAAGAGGGTAGCATAACATCAGGGATTTGTCTGTGCATTTTCCTGAAAACCTGTCAGTTTTTTTTAAATTTTTTTTTTATCACACAGCAGATAGTAATGATGAAGAGGGGACGGATGTCCAAGGGGACATGGAACTGGAGGACAGCAAGCAGGACATCCCCCGGCTGGACCCAGACCAGATCGCAGAGGGTGTATTTGACGTGGAGGTGGTCCAGGTGAAGGAAGAGGAAATGGAAGTGTCCATCGATCACGCGACCCAGGAGGAGGGGTGGAAAACCCAGACTGAGGATTTGAAAGGTGAGGCGTCGATCAGGGAGCTGTCTCTCTCTCTCTCTCTCTCTCTCTCTCTCTGTCTGTCTACAAGGATGGAAATAAGTCTCCCGCTGCACAGCAGTTTGATCCAGTCCTGGTTTCACTAGGAGTTTAATAATCAGACACACCTGAGCTTGTTACCTAGATACACTGGGGCTGATCAAGCTGGTAGTAAAACCTGGACTGGGTGACACTGCTGTGCAATAGGAGTCTGATTACCAGCCCTGCAATGTAATTCCAGTCCAGTCTAGTCTAGTGATATTAAACTGCAGTTACAATGTAATTCCAGTCCAGTCCAGTCTAGTGATATTAAACTGCAGTTACAATGTAATTCCAGTCCAGTCCAGTCTAGTGATATTAAACTGCAGTTACAATGTAATTCCAGTCCAGTCTAGTCTAGTGATATTAAACTGCAGTTACAATGTAATTCCAGTCCAGTCTAGTCTAGTGATATTAAACTGCAGTTACAATGTAATTCCAGTCCAGTCCAGTCTAGTGATATTAAACTGCAGTTACAATGTAATTCCAGTCCAGTCCAGTCTAGTGATATTAAACTGCAGTTACAATGTAATTCCAGTCCAGTCTAGTCTAGTGATATTAAACTGCAGTTACAATGTAATTCCAGTCCAGTCTAGTCTAGTGATATTAAACTGCAGTTACAATGTAATTCCAGTCCAGTCCAGTCTAGTGATATTAAACTGCAGTTACAATGTAATTCCAGTCCAGTCTAGTGATATTAAACTGCAGTTACAATGTAATTCCAGTCCATTCTAGTGATATTAAACTGCAGTTACAATGCAGGGATGGGAATGAGACTCCCGTTGCACAGCAGTGTGATCCGTTCCTGTTTCTATCCTTTGTAG
The DNA here is from genome assembly GCA_030684275.1 of Acipenser oxyrinchus oxyrinchus. Lineage (NCBI taxonomy): Eukaryota > Metazoa > Chordata > Actinopteri > Acipenseriformes > Acipenseridae > Acipenser > Acipenser oxyrinchus. The sequence continues at coordinate 1,363,499 of CM060303.1, read as the reverse complement.
AAAATTTGTGCTGGATTTATTTTCTTCAAACAAATCCGCGCGAGAACGCGGCTCCTCCTAAGCTTCTCTGATTTTCTTCTTCGCTTGTTGTTGTTTTTTTTTTACAGTGGATGAGGGCCCCAGTCCGGACCCGGTGCCAAAACCCCTTTCAAAGACGGATCCTGTAAAAAACTTCACAGTGACACCCGGGACGGCTTTTGAAGACCCCGCAGGCCGGACACTGAACCCCCACCTCCCTCTGCTGCAGCAAATCGCCCGGCAGATTTCTCTCTCTTTGGAAAACGCGTCTGAAAACTCGCCAATCCCATCAGCGGCGCCGAACTCTGGGCTCCGACTGGTCGGCGCTCCCCCCGGACCGATCAGGCTGGTCCGAATGCAGAACAGAGAAGTCCGGCTGGTCGGTCGGCAGGAACCCGCTTTGCAGACCCAACATCAGCCCATCAGGCTGCTGCAAATGCAGAACAAAGAGGTCAGGCTGGTGGCTCCCGGACCGGGAGTGGTGAGCTTTCAAACCCGACCGGCGCCGCAGAACCAGAACCAAAACCAGAACCAAAACCGGACCGGCGCAGTCGACTCGCTGAGTCCTATGGGGCAGCGGACCGGAATCCGGTTGGTTCCCGTATGGGCGCTGCCGGCGGAGAAGGAGGAAGTGGGTGGGTTGATTCGCGTTAACCTCAATCATAAGCTGATCCCGGAGACGCAGGCTGGCGGCAGCAACAGCAGCAGCCGGGGCGAGGCGGCGGCGGTGGTGGTCGGTCTCCCAAATGCCGCTTCGCAACCGAAGGAAAATCCTTCGACTGCGTCGGTGCAACAGGCAAACCGGTCTCGGGTCGACGGGCTTGACCTTGTGATGGCTTACCGGAGCCAGCTCCCCAAAACCGCTACGCCCTCGTCCTTGACCCCAACCCCAACCCCAAGCCGAAGAGTTTCACCCTCCTCCTCTTCTTCTTTGGAGGGTTCGGAAGCGGACAACGACGAGGAAGGCCGTCGCGCGAAAAGTTCTTACATCTGCACCCACTGCGGAACTCCTTCTCCCGGATGAGCAGCCTGCACCGCACCAGGACACCTTTGCACCCCGGGTCCGCGCCCCTTCCTACCCCTGCCCCGATTGCGGGAAGAACTTCACGGATTCGGGGAACCTGCGGCAGCACCGGCGGATCCACACGGGCGAGAAGCCGTACTCGTGCGGGGACTGCGGGCTTCGCTTCCGCTTCAAGGGGAACCTCAACTCCCACCAGTGCGTCGACGAGGAAGAGACGCCTTTCTCCTGCCGGGTCTGCGGCAAGAATTTCCGCCGCCCGGAAGGGCTGGAGAGGCACGTCGCCGCGGCTCACCGGGAGCCCGGCGCCGGAGGCTACGAAAAGCGTCGCTCTGCGGAAGCGGTTCTGGAACCGGGAGCTGCTGAAGTCCCACGGGAGGGTCCACACGGTGCAGAAGCCGTACTGGTGTCAGGAATGCGGGAAGCGTTTCCGCCACCTGTCCACTTTCAACTACCACAAGCGGACGCACCTCAGGGAGGCCCCGCACCGGTGCGACAAGTGCGGCCGGGCCTTCGCGGATCAGGAGGCCCTGGAGGGCCACAGCAAGGTGCACGGGAGCGAGGCCCGGTTTCGGTGCGAGGTTTGTGGGAACGGGTTCCGGCTGCAGTCGCATTTCCGGTCGCACCAGAGGATTCATTCCGGGGAGACTCCGTACGACTGCGCCGAGTGTGGGAGGAGTTTCAGCCACCTGGGGGCGCTGCGGTTCCACGTGCAGAACCACGAGCGAGGGAAGAAGGAGGAGGAGGAGAAGAGTGAGCGGTTGTCATGATTTTGTGAAACGGGGTGGAAACTCGGATCGGACAGTTGATAAGAATCGAACGGGGAAAAACGCGAGGTGGAAAAAGAGACTCTTCTGTTGTTGTTGGAAATTCTGATCCGTTCCTAATTTAGGTGAAGTTATTTTCTGCTGATGCAGCTCTGTGTGGTGGATCCTAATTCATTTGTTTCTGACTGATCTTCTTCTTTTTTTTTATTCCAACTTAAGATCTGGATTAACTTCATTGATCTAATTTATTTGTTCAGTCAAAGACATATTTTTTTCCCCCACCTCCAAGGTCTTTTTAGAGTTGCTGATGATTTTGAAAAATGCACTTCATTTCAAGATTCAAGGTCACACGACCTGTGAAACATTGTGAAGCCTGGGAGAGAAGGGTTGGAGTGTGTTCCAATTAGTCAAATAAAAATTGAAGCCTGAAAGATGCCACGCGCCCCCCCCCCCCACCCCCACCCTCCAGGAACTGAGTTTGACACCCCTGGTCGAGCTAATAACCTTTAACTATCACCCATTCATTCCCAATATACCTTCACAACAACTGTGTACATTTTTTATAAGCTGCTTCAGGTTTCAGTGGTTAAAGAAAAGGGGTCTTGATACCAGGAGTTTCAAATCACCCTGCTCAGCCACTGACTCCCTGTGTGTGTGTGTGACCCTGAGCAAGTCACTGAACCTCCTTGTGCTCCGTCCTTCGGACGAGACGTCAAACAAACGAGCTCCTATTGGAAGTGACTCTGCAGCAGCCACTGACTCCCTGTGTGTGTGTGACCCTGAGCAAGTCACTGAACCTCCTTGTTCTCCATCCTTCAGGATGAGACGTCAAACAAACGAGCTCCTATTGGAAGTGACTCTGCAGCAGCAGCAGCAGCAGTTGTTGATGATGCAGAGTTCACACCCCTAGTCTCTGTAAGTCGCTTTGGATCAAAGTGTCTGCAAAATGTCTCTTTAATAAACTGGATTGTAAATTGACCTGAAACGCTGTGCATCTGTGCTCTGTGTGTGTTTGTAGGCAGGATTATTTTGAAGATGGAATCGCTTCTAAATTGCATGTTGTAATGAAACCAGCTGCTTGTTAAATTTCTCACAATGTGAAAAATAAAATAGCGATGTTGGTTGATCTATATTTGCAAGCCTGTGCTGAGAATGAAGTTGGTTTAACCCTGCAGGGCTGGGAATCAGACTCCTGTTGCACAGCAGTGTCACCCAGTCCAGGTTTTACTACCAGCTTGATCAGCCCCAGTGTGTCTAGCTAACAAGCTCAGGTGTGTCTGATTATTAAACTCCCAGTGAAACCAGGACTGGATCGCACTGCTGTGCAGCGGGAGTCTCATTTCAATGCCCTGTCCATTTTGACAGTACAAACAGGAGTAAATGGACCACGGCTGTCCACGCCAGATTGCAAACGGAGCTGAACAGAATCTTGAAGGTACTGACGGGAAGGGGAGAGGAAGATTAATCGCATGTTTGAATCAGGAATCTATTTGATGAAATCGGTCTTTCGGTCACGTTCGCTGTATATCGGGGCGTTTGTTTGGTTTTCGCTACAACTGAGCTCCCGGTTAATTAACTAAACCTTTAATTGAACTATAATAATCATTTGCTTAATTAGACCTTTTTTTTATTGTTCCCAGCTCTTAAAATCAGTTACAGATTTCAAGTTACTTCTAAAATGTTTATAATAGTTAACTTGGGATCTCAAACTGTTTGTTTTAAGAGCTGAAAACAATGAAAAAAAAGGTTAAGCAAATTATCAGTTCAATTAAGGGTTTAGTTAAGTAATTGAGAACTCAGAACACACACAGGGGGTTTGTGAGACTCTCTGCTGTAAATCTTCACTGATTTTTGACCTTGTGATGGCTTCTCTTCCAGTCAACACTAGCCTTGCCTAAAGCGGGGGGGGGGGGTCAAACTCAGTTCCTGGAGGGGGGGCCGCGGGGTCTTGTGGCTTCCGTTCCGCCCCCAAGCTCTCCGTTACTTAATTGGTCTAATTATTCTTTTGATTAATTGGAACAAATGTCACACTTCTCTCCGGGACTCAATGGTTTATAGGTTGTGTAACCCTGAAGCAGGTGTGTTTCTGAAGTCATCATCAACCGTAAAAGACCTTGAAAGGAAAATATGAAATATGTTCAGTTGAACAGATAGTTAGGTCGGTGAAGTTAATTGAGAGTTTATGTTGGAATGAAAGTCAGATGACACCCCTGCTCCAGACAGAGAGACTGAAAAATAAGCTCAAGGGATGTGCTAGAGGGGCATTTTGATAAAGTGGCTCTATTTTCTATGTGTTGAGAGCTTCATAGCCGGTGTGAAATTTCACTGCTTTGATTACAGGAAATTATATATATATATATATATACATGAGGTTTGTCAAGTACAGGTGATGTTTCTCGGTGCTTGTTGATTGTGCTTCAGATACCACACCTTGAAAATCGAGTGATGCGAGCGATTTCGTATTTCACTCAATATGTTCCCTTCTGTATGCAAGTCAAGGTTGTTATAATAGTAGAAAACACTAGTGGAGGCTTTGAGTAAATTGTTGATGCTCAGAATGCATTAGAGTAGAAAAATGCAACATGCCTAAGACTTTTGCACAGCAGCATGTGTGCGTGTGTGTGTGTATATATATATAATATTATTAATAAATAATTATGATTGTCATTTTATACTTTTAAAGACAAAACCCTTTGATTTTGCGAATGTATCAATTGCATAAATAAAGCTGGTGTTTTAGATTTATTTTAATTTTATTTTTTCAAATCAAAATGTATTTGGTACTTAATGAGTTAAGATTCTCAAACACGATCACAGGAGATTACAACACCCCTAAACAAACCGGGAGTGCAATTGCAAAAAGTCACCAGCAGGTGCCAGCACAGCATCAACAAACGCACAGACACGCATTATTCTTACATATTACTTGCATTAGACTTAAAAACGTTTTTAATGTCTCAGATTTCGGTAAACGTGACTTTTTTATATATAAGAGACGCGGCTAATTGCGGGGACAATAAAATATCAATAATTTGACATTAGCGATTGATATATGTTACAGTTAGTTACATATTGATGAGATTGATCCACAAGCGACAATCTGGTTTGCTAACCCACTGCATAGTCTCTGCTGCTGTCTGTGTGCAAAAAAAGTGTCTGTTTTCACTCGATTTCCAAGATGTTGGCTCAGGTGGGCTTTTTTTTAAACAGATATGTGTTTACCTGAGTGTAAATTTAGAGAATATATTCCTTACTCTGTTCAAATCTCGCATCAATATAACGTTACTGACTCACATCGCATCCTATAATGTCATTAAACTATAGTTTTCCCATTCAACTCGTTTAACAGGAAAGCATGTTTTTTGTTGTTATTTTACATGTTCTGTATAAAGATTTATTTCTTAGCAGACGCCCTTATCCAGGGCGACTTAGAATTGTTACAAGATATCACATTATTTTTACATACACTTACCCATTTATATATAGGTTTTTACTGGAGCAATCTAGGTAAAGTACCTTGCTCAAGGGTACAGCAGCAGCGTCCCCCCCACCTGGGATTGAACCCACGACCCTCCGGTCCAGAGCCCTAACCACTACTTCACACTGCTGCCCCTATAATGTCATTAAACACGTTTAACAGGAAAGCATGGTGTTTGTTTAAAAATTCTGCATGTTCTGTATATAGAATTATTTTTTTGCAATATTTTTTATCATATCGGTTTACAAAACGGTATAATTATCGTACTCTAGTCTCAGACAGAAAAAGGTATACATTCCAGTATAAATTAACCCCGATCTTTTACTCCTGGAGAAATTGGAGGCTTTTATTCCATTTATTGAGGGACTTGCAGACCGAAGCCTGTCTCAGCAAATCCAGGATACTCCTATTCCATCAGCCAGCTAGCTGACGTCACTCCCCTCCCCGTAACATAAGGAGCGCACTGGCGGCAACACGATGCGGTATTTTCCACAAAATATTTTCCACCAGTCGTTTTGTCACTGTGCCTGCTATTCCAGGCGTGATTGGCACTCAGGGTTTACAGTGACATTAAACTACAGCTGTTGAAAATAAATTAAATCAGTTAAGGCAGGCTGGGTTACCAGACAGGCTTGGTAATGAAAGAGAGGGATTCTGTATGTACTTGCAATCTCAGCTGCTAGAAGTACTAGGTTTTCATTTGCTTTTAATTAGACCTTTTAAATTGTTTCAGCTCTTAAACCTTTGCAGAGTTCAAAATGTTACGGCTAACTTGAATTCTAACTGTTGAAGAGATGAAAACAATTAATAAAGTTTAATTAAGCAAGTTATTAGTTCAATGCAGGGTCTAGTTCAGTAATTGAGAGCTCAGTTAAAATGAAAACCACCACAGAGGGGTCCCAGGACCAGGGTTGGGAAACCTCTGTTCTGGAGGGTAATGATTTTATAATGAGGTCAGGTGAACAAAACTGCACAGTATTCTGGTGAGGGTCAATTACATAAGAACATAAGAAAGTTTACAAACGAGAGGAGGCCCCATTCGGCCCATCTTGCTCGTTTGGTTGTTAGTAGCTTATTGATCCCAGAATCTCATCAAGCAGCTTCTTGAAGGATCCCAGGGTGTCAGCTTCAACAACATTACTGGGGAGTTGGTTCCAGACCCTCACAATTCTCTGTGTAAAAAAGTGCCTCCTATTTTCTGTTCTGAATGCCCCTTTATCTCATCTCCGCTTGTGACCCCTGGTCCTTGTTTCTTTTTTCAGGTCAAAAAAAGTCCCCTGGGTCGACATTGTCAATACCTTTTAGGATTCTGAATGCTTGAATCAGATCGCCGCTTTTGTTCAAGCCTGAACAGATTCAATTCTTCTAGCCTGTCTGCATACGACATGCCGTTTAAACCCGGGATAATTCTGCTTGAATGGTGACCAGCTAACTAGGACATCATCTTTAGCATATCCCCTCTAGACGTGTATTCCACGCCGTTGTTGCAATATAGCCTAGCATTGTATTTGCTTAATGAATTGCTTCATCGCTCTGATGAGGTGTTTTCCATGATTCTCCCCTCTGTGTGGCTCTCAGCTGAATGGCCACTTTGTGTCCCAAACAAGTGATGGATCAAAGCCAAGTGTTGCTTCGTCCAAAGGGTTTCTTTCTCTTGAGATTCGCACAGCTTCCCTTCTCCGGGACTGCGGCAAATTTCCAAAGCCTCAACTGTTTTGTTCTCCGGAAGATTAAACACCTTCCATCCCTGGTTTTTATCTTATTTGAATTGCTAATTTTTTCACTGCCTCCACCCCCCTTCCTCATATAATGTTAGAATGTTTTGTGCTTCTATTTAATATATATATATATATATATATAATTATATAAATTTATTTCTTAGCAGATGCCCTTACCCAGGGCGACTTACATTTGTTACAAGATATCACATTATACATTATTTCACATTATACAGATATCACATTATTTTGTAAATGCAATTACCCATTTATACAGTTGGGTTTTTACTGGAGCAATCTAGGTAAAGTACCTTGCTCAAGGGTACAGCAGCAGTGCCCCCCACCTGGGATTGAACCCACGACCCTCCGGTCAAGAGTCCAGAGCCCTAACCACTACTCCACAGTGCTGCCCTATAATATATATATATATATATATATATATATAATTGATGTTTTTTTCAGTTTTTCTAATTTTTACAATTTTAGGTTTTATTTTTTAATTCCAATTTTATATTTTTTTGTTTTTTTACTTGTTTCATTGTTCTAATATTTGTTTTTACAAACTGAGTTTCTAATTTTCTAATTAAAACCGCATTCGTCGTTTTTGTTTCTATTTCAATTTGATAGCATTTTGTATTACACTGTTTTTTATGTAATGGTTTAATTTTAGCAGCCACTGACTCCCTGTGTGTGTGTGTGTGACCCTGAGCAAGTCACTGAACCTCCTTGTGCTCCGTCCTTCGGATGAGACGTCAAACAAACGAGCTCCTATTGGAAGTGACTCTGCAGCAGCCACTGACTCCCTGTGTGTGTGTGACCCTGAGCAAGTCACTGAACCTCCTTGTGCTCCGTCCTTCAGGATGAGACGTCAAACAAACGAGCTCCTATTGGAAGTGACTCTGCAGCAGCCACTGACTCCCTGTGTGTGTGTGTGACCCTGAGCAAGTCACTGAACCTCCTTGTGCTCCGTCCTTCAGGATGAGACGTCAAACAAACGAGCTCCTATTGGAAGTGACTCTGCAGCAGCCACTGACTCCCTGTGTGTGTGTGTGACCCTGAGCAAGTCACTGAACCTCCTTGTGCTCTGTCCTTCAGGATGAGACGTCAAACAAACGAGCTCCTATTGGAAGTGACTCTGCAGCAGCAGCAGCAGTTGTTGATGATGCAGAGTTCACCCCCAAGTATAATCAATTTGTAATAAACTTCCATAAACTCAATGATAGATTTTTTTATTAAGAAAGAATGGCTTTTAGGGTTTATAATGTTGTACTCTTACTAAGGTTACAAATAGTTCTGTAAAATGCACATAATCCATTATAAACTGCCATCTATTTCAATGATAAACTTTTACAAGAAAGAATGGCTTTCAGGGTTAAAAATGATGTACTCTATAAAAGTTCAAAATATTTCTGTAAAATGCATATAATCCATTTAATAAACTTCCAAAGATAAACTTTTACAATCAAGAATGGCTTTTAAGGTTTATAATGTTGTACTCTTACTAAAGTTAAAACACATTCCTGTAAAATTTACATAATCCATTTAATAATATATTCTAATGATTGACTTTACATATATAATCTATATAAAGAAATAATTTGTTTTGGGGTTAAAAATGCTGTACTCTTATTAAAGGGCTTGAAACTTAGAACGACCTCTGCATCCAGTCCTGGGTTTCAAAAAAAACCAAAAAAAACCTTTGCAACCCTTAACAAGAATCGGACTGGGTTACCTTTTAGGAGCCGTTTTGCACAGCTAAAATGACAGAAACATTTCACATAAAAAAATCCCAAACTCCCTTTTCCGAAACCCAGGACTGGCTGTGCTGGGGCTGGGGCTGGAGCTAGGGCTGGCGAGGGGCAGGAGCTACCCCCTGTTTTCTGCTATGATTAAAAAAGCATGAAATATGTCACGCTGTGACTATCCAAAAGACAAAACCCCAGACCCTGCCCCCGGCTTCTAACTATTTAAAATCCGACAAGAAATAAGACACGGGATAATCAGGAGAATCGATCCCCAGGATCTGGCAGATGCTGAGCAGCTGGAGCCTCGCGGCGTCTCTATCCTGGCTCTGACAGGCCACGTTGCAATAGGGCTCCTCGTACTCGCTCGAGATCAACTCGTCGTCAAGCTGGTTGAGACGGATCACCCCTCGGGAGTGCAGGAGACGCAGCACCTCCGAGCTGGCGGTGGTCCTCAGGGCGCGGAGATGCTGGGAGACGATACACATGACCCCGATGAGGTGGCACAGTGGCGGGGAGGCTTCGGGGATCCTGGGGCGGAGCCCGCAAGCCACCGCGAATGCAGCGAAGAGGAGGTCGGCCCCGTAGACCGCCCGGATCCAGTCGCGGAGGTAGAAGCCGCCCATCCTGGCGTTGATCTCGATGAGCCTGGGTCCCGTGGGGGTCATCTTCATCTCCACGTTGAAGACTCCGTCTGTCAGACCACAGCCCAGGCAGCAGCGGAGGGCAGCTTCGACCAGCTGAGCCCGCTTGTCCGGGCGGAGGTAGCTGGGCATGGCGGCGGCCGTCTCGGTGAAGCCGGGGACCCGAGTGGGGCCGTTGTCGGAGACGAGGCGGCCACTTTCTGCCCGGCCGAAGAGGACCAGGTCGACGCCGTGCTCTGTGCCCGAGAGGTACTCCATCAGGGTCATGGCGTTGCCCCAGCCTAGCCCGATGCCCGGATAGTCGGTCTCTTCCCGGAGGTCGCTGGAGATCTTCTCAAAGTGGGCTTGGCATTCTTCCGCAGAGTCGAGGCGTTTCACTCCCACCGCCCGCCCCGTACTCCAGCTTCATGACGGCCGGAAAGAACGAGCCGGGCTGCCTTCTCCACGTCGGCGCGGGACTCCAGGTGGTAGCAGGGCACAGCGTAGATGTGAGGGGAGGGGGTCCAAACGGGACGGGAAGGAAGAGGTAAAGGTAGAGGAGAATCCGGGAAGAGATCGGAAATTCTATCGACGGGTACCGCTTTTTCCGACGAGGGATCCCGGACGGGATTGCCGGACAGCTTGGCAAGATTCGCTCGGTTGTTGGCGATATTGGAAATGGTGTTGTTGGAAGGAGAACCAGAAGAAGAATCGGCGACGGTGGTGGATCCGTTTGAGGGCTCCGCGGATCGGATCAGGGAGGAGAGGCGAGAAGAGGAATAGCAGCAGCCGGGAGTGGGTTCTAGGGACGAGAGGGGAAGGCGAGGAGGAGAGCTGGTAGTTTTGGGTTCCAGGGCAGAGGGTGGGAGAAAGTTGGCCAGGCTGGGTTCCTCAGGGGCCCCCTCCAGCAGGCGGAGGTGGGTTTGGCTCTTCTGTTTGGCGGTCTGCACGGCCGGGGCGGGGCTGCTCCGGAGGCCCAGTCGCTCGCAGACCAGAGCCGCCAGCACCACACAGTCGTCCCAGAAAGAGAGGCAGCCGTCGGGGCGGATCCCGCGCTCGCACAGGGCCTCGCAGATCCGGGAGCAGTTCTCCGAGTCCCGCTTGTGGTCGGTCAGGTCCAGGTGGATGAAGGTGGTGACCAGGCCGGCCGCAAAGTGAGTGGGATCGGACTCCACGAGGTGGATCTGTGTGGAGGAGAGAGGGAGGTACGAATCAGGAGGAGAAGAGCGTAGAGAGAGAGAGAGTGAGCAGGGTGGAGAATAAGGAAAGAAGGAAAGAGTGAAAGAGAGCAGGGTGGGGGATAAGAATGAGAAAGGGGGAGAAAAGGAGAGAGTGGCAGAAGGGACACAGAGAGAGAGCACGATGGAGAGAGAAGCATGGTAACCACCCCAACTCCGACTCGCCTTCAGTCCGAAGTCTCTCGCCGACTCCCACACGAAGGTCTTGCTGACTCCCCCCGCGCCGATGATCAGCAGGTTCCGCCCCTCCATGATGTAGCTGGGAGCGGTTGAGGGGCGTGCAGCAGAGCCCCGCCCCCGGACAGGAAGAGCCCGCAGCTCTCCAGGCAGCGAGATGGCTTGAGACCCAGGCAGAACGGGGTGACCACCTGACCGGAACACGAGAGGAGCATGTCTACTCCTGAGGGAGAGGGAGAGGAGGAGGAGGGGGAGAGAATGAACTAATTTTGCCTCGTAAATTGGAATGAAACCTGCTGAATAATGTCACGTTCACATCTACTTAAAAACTGACAAAAATTTAAGATGTGACATTTCGAAATCTAACATGAAAAATACTACTGTGCTACTATTATGGCTTCCGGTATAGACCTTTAATGCAATATCATTTTGTAGTTTCTTTTGATTATGTAACGCTATTAAATAAAATATCTAAATTACGTTCACATATATATATATATATATATATATATATATATATATATATATATATATATATATATATTATGTCTCAATCCTAAAATTCTACAGGTTGATGCAAAACTTTTGGCCACAGCTGTAAATCCACCGAGATTAGTCCCGCATCCTCCTCCTTCCTTTTATTCTAGCTCCTTGATTGGCTCACCTATCATGTCCGTCTCATGCGGCCCGGCCCCCCCGTTGCTCCGGCGACAGCCCCGCCTCCATCTCCATGGCGACGCGGAGGCAGGTTTCAGCAGTGCTCTTCACCTGGCTGTGTATGCTGGAGCACTGGGCCGGGTCAGAGAGGCCCCAATCCTGCAGAGTGGTCTCTAGAGACTGAAGAGGGGAGGAGCCATGCCGAATAGGACTGTCTGAACGACCCACACTGCACACCAACTGAGAGGGGAGAGAGGAGAGAGGAGAGAGAGAGGAGAGGAGAAGAGAGGAGAGGAGAGAAGGGACAGAGAGGAGAGAGGTGCATTTAGGAGAGAGACAGATATGGGACCTTTTCATTCTCTCTCCTGCCACCTTGCCCTCTCTCCTTAGCTCCATCCTCCCCAGATCTTTCCCTCCCTCTTCTTCCCTCTCTCGCTTCTCCTTATATGCCCCAATCCACATCCCCTGGCTTCTCCTCCCTTCTTTCCCCAGTTCCCAAAACTGATTCCCCTCCTCCTCCTCCTCCTCCCCTCTCCTCCTCTCACCTGGTTGAGCAGGGGCAGTCCCTCGGGAGATCGGGTCACCACGGCACACATCCGAAAAGAGAGGTCAGGACGAGGGACCTTCACACCTGAGGGAGATATGAGAGAGAGGGAGGGAAAGAGGGGGAAATAGGGGAGAAAGAGTGAGATAGATAGAAGGGAAGAGAGGGATAGGAGAGATGGAGGAGAAGGGAAGATAGGGAGAGATGGAGGAGAATCATGGAAATTATTGGAGAGGGGGAGAGAGAGGAGGGAGATGGGGGTTACAGAGAAAAGAGAGCGTGGGATAGGAAGAGAGAGGAGGGAGTGAGAGAGTGGTGGTTACAGAGAGGAGAGGGAGAGAGAGGGATAGAGAGAGAGAGATAGAAAGAGAGAGAGGGTTCCATTAAGACATTGTATAGTGAACCAAACAAGGTAATCGTTACCATCGTTTGGAGAGAAAAAAAGGAATTGTATAATTGAATCTCTTACCTCTGGGTCTATGGCCTGGGTGGGGCGGGGGTGTATGTGACTGGGGGTCTGATTCAAATCTCTTTTTTTGTTTTGCATTTTTTTTTTTTTTTTTTTTACAAGCAATTCGCTTTAAAAGGAGAAGAAAAAAGCTCCCCCAAAAAAATGGATTTAATTTTCAAGAAAACGTTTCCTTCCAATTATTTAATTAACTCCTCGTTTTTGAAAAGGATTAAAAAAAGAAAGAAGAAGATGCAAAACACAAAACACACCGAGAGCGCTGCAAAGAAATTGAGATGTATATCTTTTTTTTTTGTTTAGTTTTGCGAAATTAACGTCCGTTTCACCTCTTCACTAAAGAGTTCCTTAAAGACGGCTGTAAACGCTTAGCAAAGATGGGCCCTACAGTTGTTTCTGAAGCAGCGGATTTGAATGCATTTCCCAGGTGACGGGGCCATGGTTGAGAAAGGGGGTGCTGCATATTTCTTTTAAATCCAGAGACCACCCCAGCCTGTTCAATTAGGGACGGGGAGGAGGGAGCGGATGTCTGTCTGTCTTTCTGCCTGTGTGTCTGTCTGTCTGTCTGTAAAAACCGAGCTCCTATTGGAAGTGACTCTGCAGCAGCAGTTGTTGATGATGCATAATTCACCCTCCTAGTCTCTGTAAGTCGCTTTGGAGAAAAGCATCTGCTGAATGACTCATTCATACTAATATGCTGTTGTGTTGGGTGGGGAGTGGGCAGGGGGGGCGGAAGGGCAGCTTTTTTAGGGGTGGGGTGCGACGGCCCCTTCGTCTGCGGGCGGGCGGGGGTCCTTCCCTCCCTCCTCTCCCTCCTCTTCCTCTTACGTCTGTACGCATCCCAGGTCTGAGTGAGGACAGGAGACACTGGAGTCATGGTTGGACAGAAGGCCTCCAGCAGCGCGGTTTCTCCTTCCTCCAGCAGGGGCAGCAGCGAGCACACCTCCCTCCGGACCGCCTCGCAGTCCCGCTTCTCTAGGAACCGCACCGGCCGCTGGGACCCGCTCCAGCGCCCCCCGCTGGGCTTTAGCACCACCTGCAGGGCGGGAGGAGACATGACACCCCTCAGAGGAAACGGTTTGGAAATTCATTTCATACAATTTGTTATACTGTGTATTTAAAAAAAGATTTGAAAATTGACTGTTAAATCTTAAGAATAACCAAGTGCCTCTACCAATAAGCTTTGGTAAATGTCCGGAAACCATAGATTTATAAATAATTCCATATGCATATATATGCACACTATCTGAACATGATTTAAGTCTTTTATTTAATACTTCACAGCGATTGGTCGAAATCTGACATGTGATTCTTAACAGTCCCGGGCTGTACCTTGCTGTATGGCTCCATAGCCAGCGACTCCAGAAACTTGAGCACCTCTCTCTGCACCAGCTCCCCCTGCCCCTCCCTCTCCATCAGACTGACCGCGGTGACGGTGGTGCCCTCGGTCTGGTACGAGCGGGGGGGGCGGTACATCAGCCCCAGGGTGGGGGGGCAGCGGACCCGGTTCCTTTCCAGCAGAACCCGAGTCAGGAGCGTGTCTCCCAGCAGCTCCGCCAGCCTCGGGGAGCTGCCCATGGGACAGTCTGCCTCCCGGGTCACTTCCTGCCCCTCCTCCCCGCCCACAGGAAGCAGGTAGGTGACGCGACGGGGGAGGAAGTCCTCGAGGTAGGTGCGGCCCCCCAGCTCGAAGGAGACGCCCCGGTGGAGGAACAGGGAGGAGAGGCCCGGGTGCAGAGGGGAGGGGGAGCGGGACAGCCAGGAGGGAGACAGGCAGAGGAACACTTCACCTGGAGAGGAAGGGAGAGGAGGGGAGAGGAGATAGAGAATGGAGAATAGAGAGGAATGGAGGAGGGAGTAGGAGGAAGGGAAAGGGGGAGGAGAGGAGATAGAGAATGGAGAATAGAGAGGAATGGAGGAGGGAGTAGGAGGAAGGGAAAGGGGAAGTGGGGGAGAGAGGAGGGGAGGAGGGAGAGGAGATAGAGAATGGAGAATAGAGAGGAATGGAGGAGGGAGGAGGAGGAAGGGAAAGGGGGAGGAGAGGAGATAGAGAATGGAGAATAGAGAGGAATGGAGGAGGGAGTAGGAGGAAGGGAAAGAGGGAGGAGGGGAGAGGAGATAGAGAATGGAGAATAGAGAGGAATGGAGGAGGGAGTAGGAGGAAGGGAAAGGGGGAGGAGGGAGAGGAGATAGAGAATGGAGAATAGAGAGGAGGGAGTAGGAGGAAGGAAAGGGGAGGAGGGAGAGAGGAGGAGGAGGGGAGAGGAGATAGAGAATGGAGAATAAAGAGGAATGGAGGAGGGAGTAGGAGGAAGGGAAAGAGGGGAGGAGGGGGAGAGATATAGCATAGAGAATAGAGGTAGAGGAGGGAGAGAGAAGAGGGAATAGAGGAAAGGGGATAGAATTGGGAGAGAGAAGGGGGAGGGGGAGGAGATGGGGAAGAGATAAGGTGGTTGGGGAGAGGAGAGATGCAGAAGAGAGGGATGGAGTAAGGAGAGGGAGACGGGACAGATGGATAGAGAGATCGGGGAAAAGAGAGAGAGACAGAGTGGGGGAAATAGAGTTTGAGGGGAAGAGAGGGGGGAGGGAGGAAAGAGAGGAGACAGTATAAGAGTATGTTATCGTAATATAGTTAATATATAAAATTTAAATAACAAATAAATGATGCAGCAATAGCATTGCTATAATAAGAGACCAGAGACGCATGATAAAAACCTTGGAGTTAGAGCCACTTTAAAGGGGGGTGGATCAATGATCTGGTAGGCGCTATAGGGGGTCAGGAATTGGATTGTAACATCTCTGTAATGACTTGGTGTGTTTCTAAGCGTTCGGAGGCTGCCTCTAATCAAGAGGAGAGTGTGCTTTCTCTTGAGCTCTTTACACAACCCCTCTGTTGTGTTTGATTCGTTACCCGCTCAGAGTGAAGCGAGTGGAGAGACAGCTGCTTGGGGTTTGGGTGGATCGCTGTTCTCCGCAGAGTCTGAAGAAAAGCAGCGATCAATCAATCAAACCCAAGCAGCTGTTTCTTCACTCGTTTCACTCTGAATGGCTTATAGTAAAAGGAGGCTTGGTGCTCCAGTGGATAGAGAAAGAGGTTTGATATCAGGAGGTTCAAATCCCCGACTCAGCCACTGACTCCCTGTGTGTGTGTGTGTGACCCTGAGCAAGTCACTGAACCTCCTTGTGCTCCATCCTTCAGGATGAGACGTCAAACAAACGAGCTCCTATTGGAAGTGACTCTGCAGCAGCAACAGCAGCAGTTGTTGATGATGCAGAGTTCACCCCCCTAGTCTCTGGAAGTCGCTTTGGATAAAAGAGTCTGCTAAATGACTTGTTAATAATAATAATAATAATAATAATAATAATAATAATAATAATAATAATAAAATGTGTGAGACTTCTCTCTTACCTGGAGCCTCTCTGCCTCCCTCTAGCAGCAGGGAGAGGTATGGCAGGGGAGATCCCATCACACAGATGGTGATGTCTGAATTGGAGGAGACTGGAATAGAAACACACACACACGGGGGTCAAACAAATTAATGTCTTTATTCTGCTTTCTGTCCATCCTCTCTCCATTTTCTATATCTCTCCCTCTCTCCTTTTTCATCTCCCTCTCCTATCCTCTCTCCCTTCTCCCCTCTCCAATCTCCCTCTCCCCTCTCCTCTCCCCTCTCCCCTCTCCTCCTCTCCATCCCCTCACCTCTCGCCTCTCACTCCTCTCCTTTCTCACCTCTGCCCCTATATTACACTCTGCTCACCTCTCTCTCCCCTCTCACCTCCCGCTGGCTCTCTGGTTCGATCTCGTGTCTCAGGCAGTCCCGCCTCACGCAGAGTTTTTTGCAGGAGTTTGTAAAGCTGCCCCACTCTCTCCCTGCCCCTCTGCCTCTCCCACCCCTCCTGGGGGTCCGGCTGGGGGATGATTAGGGGGTGCGGGGAGACCTTCCCAAAAGGGGAAAATTCACAGGGGTGGGTGTCCAGGGAAAGCTGACGAAAAAAAACAACAACAAGGCTCAGACGAGAGATTCAACTAGAATGTCTCCCCTGGTAAAGGCACGGCTGCGTGGTGTGCAGGGGGGGAGTCACACAGTCAGGGGAGCTCAGGGGTCCCCGAGGGTCTCCCCTGGTAAAGGCATGGCCGCGTGGTGTGCAGGGAGGGAGTCACACAGTCAGGGGAGCGCAGGGGTCCTCGAGGGTCTCCCCTGGTGAAGGCACGGCCGCGTGGTGTGCAGGGGGGGGAGTCACGCAGTCAGGGGGGCGCAGGGGTCCACGAGGGTCTCCCCTGGTAAAGGCACGGCCGCGTGGTGTGCAGGGGGGGGGAGTCATGCAGTCAGGGGAGCGCAGGGGTCCCTGAGGGTCTCCCCTGGTAAAGGCACGGCCGCGTGGTGTGCAGGGGGGGGAGTCACGCAGTCAGGGGGGCGCAGGGGTCCCCTTATAAATATTTCAATGATGAGCAGATAACACCAAGTGCAGCAGATCAAGGCTGGCCCCTGTTGCTTGGATACGGAGTGACTCAGGCTTCAGACAGACCAGGTTTGTCGTGGTAAAGGTCAGTACTGTCCAGGAATGTAGGGAATTTAAAGGAATGGTTTTGACGACAGTTCGGGAACAGCTCCTAGAGACATATCGTACTGCTGGGGTCAAACGTACTGTATTACGATGACGCTAAGAAACTGCTTCCAAATGCCATTGACACCAAACACGATTCAGACAGTCCTCCTGAGTTTCAATAGCCATAGTTTTATATATTATACAGCAACACCAAACACGATTCAGACAGCCCCCCGGAGTTTCAATAGCCATAGTTTTATATATTATACAGCAACACCAAACACGATTCAGACAGTCCCCCTGAGTTTCAATAGCCATAGTTTTATATATTATACAGCAACACCAAACACGATTCAGACAGTCCCCCTGAGTTTCAATAGCCATAGTTTTATATATTATACAGCAACACCAAACATGTGACAGAGGGAGGGAGGGAAGCAGTGTGGCTCTAGTGGAGCTGAGGAGGGACTGGGAGGGAAGCAGTGTGGCTCTAGTGGAGCTGAGGAGGGACTGGGAGGGAGGGAAGCAGTGTGGCTCTAGTGGAGCTGAGGAGGGACTGGGAGGGAGGGAAGCAGTGTGGCTCTTGTGGAGCTGAGGAGGGACTGGGAGGGAGGGAAGCAGTGTGGCTCTAGTGGAGCTGAGGAGGGACTGGGAGGGAGGGAAGCAGTGTGGCTCTAGTGGAGCTGAGGAGGGACTGGGAGGGAGGGAAGCAGTGTGGCTCTAGTGGAGCTGAGGAGGGACTGGGAGGGAGGGAAGCAGTGTGGCTCTAGTGGAGCTGAGGAGGGACTGGGAGGGAGGGAAGCAGTGTGGCTCTAGTGGAGCTGAGGAGGGTCTGGGAGGGAGGGAAGCAGTGTGGCTCTAGTGGAGCTGAGGAGGGAAGGAAGCAGTGTGTATTTAGAGCAGTTTAAGATTAACTCTAATCATGATTGATTTTTACGAGAGTGTGCATTTTAAATCCTCTTTGAGTGGGTCAGTCCAAATGCTCGCTCCTTTATAATGCATTACGATATTTAGAGAAAAATACATTTGAATCTGTTTGTCTCGGAAAAGGAAACATACATTTGAGTGGTATATATGTATTAACTATGGAGATTGAAACTCAGGGGGACTGTCTGAATCGTGTTTGGTGTTGCTGTATAATATATAAAACTATGGCTATTGAAACTCAGGGGGGACTGTCTGAATCGTGTTTGGTGTTGCTGTATAATATATAAAACTATGGAGATTGAAACTCAGGGGGACTGTCTGAATCGTGTTTGGTGTTGCTGTATAATATATAAAACTATGGCTATTGAAACTCAGGGGGACTGTCTGAATCGTGTTTGGCGTTGCTGTATAATATATAAAACTATGGCTATTGAAACTCAGGGGGACTGTCTGAATCGGGTTTGGTGTTGCTGTATAATATATAAAACTATGGCTATTGAAACTCAGGGGGACTGTCTGAATCGGGTTTGGTGTTAGTTAGCTTGTGATGGTCTGTTTACCAGCATAATAACTTGAGATATTTACAGTAAATGTGTTTTTCGATCTTTTTTTACCACCTGCATTGGCTTTTTAATGATGTATGTTTTGACGCGGGTTAAAGTGTAGCCATGCGAAACAGCTACACACACACACACGCACAGAGGCGTGCTGAAACTGTCCTTTCCGTCAGTCCCTGTGTCCGTGTGTCCTTCACGGTTCGTGTGTCTCTCAAACAAAGGCAAGTCACGGCAGTTCAAGGGCATGCTAATTAAAAAAAACAAACCTCTTACTTTCCGAGGAGCTGACTTTTGAGAAATGTCAAGTTGTTGGGTGAATCGCTCGACCTCCCCTCGTTTACGCGCTGTGATATTGAGTAGCAATCGGTCATAACCTGACAGTGTTAATACAGAAGCTGACGTGATCAGACTAAATCAAACCCATCCATGTTTTTGAAGCGAGTATTTTGTTTTCACTTTCGTTAGTTTCCTTAGAAATGCCTCATCTCCACAGTGAATCGTGGGATTGTAGTCCCGGTCAAGGTGTTACGGTATCTCTGATTAAACTATGATAAAGAACTACATATCCCAGTGTCCATTGCGGTAGCTCTGGCGTTAGATTTGAATCGGCTATATTTTTGTGGTTTTGATATATATATATATATATATATATATATATATATATATATATATATATATATATATATATATATATATATATATATATATGCGTGCGTGCGTGCGTGCGTGCGTGTGTTTATTTTGTTCTTTTTGCATGATATTATGTAAGTAGACTATTTTATCGGAATAGGGTTACGGTTTCGGTTAGGGTTAGGAATAAGGTAATATATAGCAAGCAAAAAAAAATCCACATGAAGAACATAAGAAAGTTTACAAACGAGAGGAGGCCCCATTCGGCCCATCTTGCTCGTTTGGTTCTTAGTAGCTTATTGATCCCAGAATCTCATCAAGCAGCTTCTTGAAGGATCCCAGGGTGTCAGCTTCAACAACATTACTGGGGAGTTGGTTCCAGACCCTCACAATTCTCTGTGTAAAAAAGTGCCTCCTATTTTCTGTTCTGAATGCCCCTTTATCTAATCTCCATTTGTGACCCCTGGTCCTTGTTTCTTTTTTCAGGTCAAAAAAGTCCCCTGGGTCGACATTGTCTATACCTTTTAGGATTCTGAATGCTTGAATCAGATCGCTGCGTAGTACATTATAACTGTGCATATTAACATCGCGATGATTTGTGAGCACACATGTATTTATTAAGTACCTGCTATGCAAACACACAGTCTTAAGAGACTCTTAACTTAATGCAAAGTGTTAGCTTCCTAACTCGCTGAGTGCTACGGCTTGAATTAGCTTGCTGTGTAAAGTTGGCTGTAGTCCGGTCTCCTGTTGCAGTAGTTTTTGATTACCGGCGGCTGGACTCTGTC
Organism: Acipenser oxyrinchus oxyrinchus; assembly: GCA_030684275.1. Classification (NCBI taxonomy): domain Eukaryota; kingdom Metazoa; phylum Chordata; class Actinopteri; order Acipenseriformes; family Acipenseridae; genus Acipenser; species Acipenser oxyrinchus. The sequence goes on along the minus strand of CM060303.1, from coordinate 1,343,600 downwards.
CCAGACAGCACGGTTAGGAATGATCCTCAGGGAACTCTATTCAAACGCGAGAGACCAGCTTTATTTACAAGCTGCTGAATGGAATGACTGCTGCTTAAGTCCCACACCAGCATCGAAATGCTTCCTAACCTTAAACTCACCCTGAGACATTATATATATATATATATATATATATATATATATCATATGAAAGTCTACCAGAAGGTATAGCATTTGGATTTTAGACATTTTTCATTAGTTGTCGGTTTTTCATGAAGCATATGGGGGAAGCGACTCAGCGTAATAATTCACTGTGTTATTACGCAGATTTCATTAGACTTTATGAAGCGCAATTCAAGTCTAGGTGATGCAAAACTTTTGCCCAGATCTGTATAACTTTTGCCCAGAGAATCGTGAGGGTCTGGAACCAACTCCCCAGTAATGTTGTTGAAGCTGACACCCTGGGATCCTTCAAGAAGCTGCTTGATGAGATTCTGGGATCAATAAGCTACTAACAACCAAACGAGCAAGATGGGCTGAATGGGTCCTCCACTCGTTTGCAAACTTTCTTATGTTCTTAATAAGCGTCTCTCTGTCTCTCTCTGTCTCTCTCTCTCCCTTCCTCCCCCCCTCTCCCCTCTCTCTCTGTCTCTCTCTCTCTCTCTCTCTCTCTCTCTCTCTCTCTCTCTCTCTCTCTCTCTCTCTCTCTCTCTCTCTCTCTCTCTCTCTCTCTCTCTCTCTCTCTCTCTCTCTCTCTCTCTCTCTCTCTCTCTCTCTCTCTCTCTCTCTCTCTCTCTCTCTCTCTCTCTCTCTCTCTCTCTCTCTCTCTCTCTCTCTCTCTCTCTCTCTCTCTCTCTCTCTCTCTCTCTCTCTCTCTCTCTCTCTCTCTCTCTCTCTCTCTCTCTCTCTCTCTCTCTCTCTCTCTCTCTCTCTCTCTCTCTCTCTCTCTCTCTCTCTCTCTCTCTCTCTCTCTCTCTCTCTCTCTCTCTCTCTCTCTCTCTCTCTCTCTCTCTCTCTCTCTCTCTCTCTCTCTCTCTCTCTCTCTCTCTCTCTCTCTCTCTCTCTCTCTCTCTCTCTCTCTCTCTCTCTCTCTCTCTCTCTCTAAGCTGTCTTGATCCAGCTCTGAGCTGCATATACAGCAGGAACGCAGGAGACTTTTCAGAAGCTGTGTTTAAGACGCGCAATGCACAACACAGAAGAATACAGCTGTGCTTTGCTTAAAACAAAAATCTTCCTATGGTAAAAATGCCTACAGTTTTCGATCAATTTGAAAGCGTTTCCCCTCAGTTGTTCCCGTGTCAGTAACCTCGCGTGTTTTTAAACTGGATTCCGGTTGCATTGTGTTTGCGGTCAGCTGGTCAGTTTGGTTCTATCGGAGTCGATTGTTACGTCATTAACACACCTGTGTTAAGTGTTAATCGCACAGAAACGCTGATAATACGTTGATAATACCGCCCTGAGCAAATTAGTTTGCACGCCTCCAGGTGTGTTACTGATATCATTCTATACACCCGTCTGCATGAAAACACCTCAGGGTGTGAGAATTTCAATCTCAAATCAGGTCAGTAAACTCTACATCAGTTATAAATGCAACAACGCTGTTCGATCAATCTGAAACTCTGAGGGACTAGTAATATAACGGTATACTACAAAGCACGATTATTATTATTATTATTATTATTATTATTATTATTATTATTATTATTATTATTATTATTTAAACCCGATCGCGGATTATTTAACTGATTATTAGTGACAGCTGCACTTAAAAAAAACACAAAAAAAGCAATAATCTAAGTGATATATATATATATATATATATATATATATATATATATATATATATATATATATATATATATATATATATATATATAATCACTTGTAAAATATACACAAATGTAAAGACATATTAAAAAAAAAGATTCACCTACCATGTTATAATCCAGTTGAGTACCACAAGGTTGAACACCAGAGCTTGGAGTGATTGAGCGAAACAGAGAGAGAGAGACTGAGACCGAACGATTGAGTGAGTGAGAGAGAGAGAGAGAGAGGAGAGAGAGAGAGAGAGGAGAGAGGAGGTAGATCCAGTGTAAGCAGGTGGAGAGAGGAGAGGAGGAGGAGGGGAGGAGAGAGAGGAGAGGGGAGGGAGAGGAGGAGGAGGAGGAGGAGAGAGAGAGGAGAGAGAGAGAGGAGGGAGAGGGAGGAGTGAGGGGATGGAGGGAGGGAGAGAGGAGGGAGGATAGAGAGGGAGAGAGGAGAGAGGAGGAGAGAGAGTGGGGAGAGAGAGAGAGAGGAGGGAGGGAGAGAAAGAGAGAGAGAGAGAGGGAGGTAGATCCAGTGTAAGCAGGTGGAGACAGGAGAAGACAGGTCAATGGAGTGATTAATTCAGCTCTCAGGCTGTTATTTTAGACCACGGAGGGAGAAATATTTCAAGGGTGTACATAAAAACAGGTGCC
>CM060303.1:1293662-1336162 GCA_030684275.1 Acipenser oxyrinchus oxyrinchus | reverse complement strand
ATCCTCCGGTCAAGAGTCCAGACCACTACTCCACACTGCTTAGACAATGAGAGCGGCGATCTCTTTTATTGATCCAACTTAACCACATATTCATCAGAAACTTTCCAGACCTCAGAGGTCTCTTCATCAGGTGACAGAATGTCGCCTTTTGAATGTGAACCTCAATATTTCTTTCTTTCGTTTCGTTTTGATTTATTACAGCTGCAGTTAAAATCCAAGTCCCCCACACGCCCCCTTTAGAAAACCGTTTTAATGACGTTGCGAAGAACAGAATTCGAAAACCGAATTATATATATATATATATATATATATATATATATATATATATATATATATATATATATATATATATATATATATAATTCGTAGAACTACAGAAATGTTAGTATTAAAATATTATGTTTAAACGATGTAAAAAAAGACGTGTTTTATGACTGGAAGCTATATGTTCGCTTAATTATTATTATTATTATTATTATTATTATTATTATTATTATTATTTATTTATTTATTTATTTATTTATTTATTTATTTCTTAGCAGACGCCCTTATCCAGGGCGACTTACAATTGTTACAAGATGAGATTGCGTGCGTGCGTGCGTGCGTGCCTGTGTGTGAGAGAGAGAGAGTGAGTGTGCATATGTGTGCGTGTGTGCAAACATGAAGAAAGGCTAAACAGTAAATCTGTTTTTAAAATAATTGACATGATTTGTGCACATCCAAAAAAAGAAAGTTTATTATTTTTAAATAATGTATGTTTTATGTTTATTTTTAAATGCTATGTATATATAAATTAATTTCAGGACTTTTCCTAGAAAACCTTTTCTTTTTCTCAGCTGAACGTTTTAACATACATTATTTGTTTTAAAAATAATTTCAATAATTTGTGCAGATCCAGAAAATAAAAAATAAACTTCTTTTGTTTCATTTTTGTACATTGCACCACCCCTTATAAATCTTCCGCCTCTCCCCTCCTCCTCCACCACACCCCCCTGTTTAGACTGTGCTTGAGATCTCCTGATCCGCCCCTCCTGGTCTGCGCTGGACTCTCCTGACCTCAGCACCTCGTCACTGGATCCTCAGCTGATGCGCTATCCTTGCACTATTGCACTGCTAATCTGTCACTGTAGATCTAACTCGCTGTGATCCTAACTTGTTGCCTCCTGGTTCATATTGTATTCTAGCAGTGTTATTTTTAGACTACCCTTGATCGCCCCCTCCTGGTCTGCACTGGACTCTCCTGACCTCAGCACCTCGTCACTGGATCCTCAGCTGATGCGCTATCCTTGCACGATCGCACTGCTAATCTGTCACTGTAGATCTAACTCGCTGTGATCCTAACTTGTTGCCTCCTGGTTCATATTGTATTCTAGCAGTGTTATTTTTAGACTACCCTTGATCGCCCCCTCCTGGTCTGCACTGGACTCTCCTGACCTCAGCACCTCGTCACTGGATCCTCAGCTGATGCGCTATCCTTGCACGATTGCACTGCTAATCTGTCACTGTAGATCTAACTCGCTGTGATCCTAACTTGTTGCCTCCTGGTTCATATTGTATTCTAGCAGTGTTATTTTTAGACTACCCTTGATCGCCCCCTCCTGGTCTGCACTGGACTCTCCTGACCTCAGCATCTCGTCACTGGATCCTCAGCACCTCGTCACTGGATCCTCAGCTGATGCGCTATCCTTGCACGATCGCACTGCTAATCTGTCACTGTAGACAACAGGACTAAATATGACAAAGTGTTTATAGACCTGAATGGAATCAACAGAGAGCACCCAACCACAGCGAGGCATGAATTCATGTGTTAAAAAGCTTGAAAGAAAGAAAGAAAGAAAGAAAGAAAGAAAGAGAGAAAGAAAGAAAAAGAGAGAGATAAATAAAAAGAGAGAGAAATAGAAAGAGAGAGAGAGAAAGAAAGAAAGAAAAAAGAAAGACTTTAGTACTCCTTTATTAAATCAATCGTTTACAAAAAACACAAAAAACCTTTGATTAAAATAAAAAATAAAAACAAAACAGGAACAAAACAGAAAAAAGAAAGAGAGAAAGAGAAAGAAGAAAGAGAGAAGGAGAAAGAAAGAAAAAAGAAAGAGAGAAAGAGAAAGAGAAAGAAGAAAGAGAGAAAGGAAAGAAAAGAAAGAGAAAGAGAAAGAGAGAGAAAGAAAGAGAGAGAGAAAGAAAGAGAGAAAGAGAAAGAGAGAGAGAGAAAGAAAGAGAAAGAAAGAAAGAGAAAGAGAAAGAGAAAGAGAAAGAGAAGAGAGAAAGAGAAAGAGAGAGAGAGAGAGAGAGAGAGAGAGAGAGAGAGAGAGAGAGAGAGAGAGAGAAAAAGAGAAAGAAAGAGAGAGAAATAAAGAGAAAGAGAGATGATATTATTATTATTATTATTATTATTATTATTATTATTATTATTATTATTATTATTATTATTAATAATGCTATTTGGATATGGATAATAAAACGTGACAAACTTCTTAGGATCAGAAAGAAAAAAAAAATCTGAATTTGAAGAAATTAAAGAAACGCTCTCCTGTATCTATTCAGGGGCGACAGGATCTATTCAGCGAGCAAATGGGGTCCGATGGTGAGAAACTGGGCGATGGAAGCCCCGCCCCCTACAAGCCGTTCTGCGTTCCTAAAAAAGACGTCACATTTTGGGGCGTGTCACTGTACTTGTCAGACGGGCCCGCTCGTTAAAATATTTGCCAGTGTTTTGCTGCCCCCTGTCGGATCGATCTAGAAGTGCAAGGTTGTATTTGAATCATTAAACATTTCTATTTAAAGTTATTATCTGTGATAATATAGTCTCTGTAAATCGCTTTGGATAAGAGCGTCTGCTAAATGACTCAATAATAATAATAATAATAATAATAATAATAATAATAATAATAATAATAATAGTCAGCTTTGTTCCACAGCAGATTAATTCACTCAGTTACCCTTGGAATTCATAAACTTTTGAGGAATTAAAACACAAAGACAAGAAGCAGTTAAAAGTCATTTAATATCATTTTTATAGCAGAACAGCTGTACAAATGACAGAATCAGGGAGGGTAAAGAACTGAAGTCTGTTAAACTCTTAAAAGGATTCGACACAGTCAACCCAAACCAACACCTGAAGCGCAGCTCAGAAACCAGGACTAGAGAACACACAGTGTGGAAGTGGAGACAGACTGAGCAGACAGAGGGAAGCAGACACTTCTTCACAAAAGTGAAACATTTCAGCTGATTCCTTCATAAGTATAATTTGTCGAAAGAAGGTCACTGAACCTCCTTGTGCTCCGTCCTTCAGGATGAGACGTCAAACAAACGAGCTCCTATTGGAAGTGACTCTGCAGCAGCAGCAGCAGCAGTTGTTGATGATGCAGAGTTCACCCCCCTAGTCTCTGTAACTTGCTTAGGAGAAAAGTGTCTGCTAAATGATTCGTTAATTAATAATAACTAATAACAGATTCAATCAATGCCTTCACCAGTGTTGCAGTTCCCTAACTGTGATACATTAAAGGTTATAAGATTCTAGTACTAATCCTTTGTTAGTGTAAGACTAAGTTAATGCTGAGATTAAGGCTGAGTTAATGCTGAGATTTGCTTGGCAAATTAGAGAGGTTTTAGTTGTTATGGCAAGCTCATGATGTTAATAAAGAAAAAGGTCTTTCAAAACCGCACGTTTGAGACCGACAGCAGTGTGCACATGTATTAGAACACCCCATTGCTTCTGTAGTTTTGATTTGCTGTGGGTGTGAAATCAAAACCATTGGAACTGGAAAATTATCAGGCAAATTGGTGATTTGATGACTTTAATAGGCCACACGTGCAATTCAATTAAAACAGTCAGAGAAAAGGAACACGGAGCCACACGCGGTCAAACGCAGGAGACTTTTAGAAGCTGTTTGAGATGCCTGATTAAAGCACAAAGCGGTCTCACATTTTCACACACAGGAGCGCCTGTTGTTTCTATATCACTGATGACTGAGCGGAGATTGAAATTCTCACACCCGGAGGTGTTTTCATGCAGGCGGGTATATAAAGGATATCGATGACACGTCTGGAGGTGTTCTGATACATTTGCACACGGCTGTATTATAAGCGATTGGTCAGATTTCAGGAATGATTATGAGAGCTTCGATCACCCGCATTACCTTTCTGAAACCTGAGTCGCTGGTCTTAAGCCAGGAGCATCTGACTCGGATCGGAGGAACCGGTTTCGTTTTCCATTTGGGCTTCACTCTCCCCTCCCACAGCCCGTTCACTTCTCTCCCCAATTTCCCCGTAACCCTGACTACGCCTTCGCTTGATCCCGTAGACGGCCAAGCCCACCGTGAGCGCTGCCGAAACCAGCACCCCCAAGACCACCCCGAACACAGCTCCCCCGGACAAACCCTCCCCTTGCGCGTTCAGCAGCTTGGTCATCCGCTGCAAGTCTTCCGGCTTGGCCAGTTTCCACATCTGGCTCTTGGCGTCCTTGATCCACGACATCTCTCCCTCGCTCATGACCATGACGGTGTTGGTGGAGCCGTAGCTAACCAGAGGCTTGCGGACGAAAGGGGGCAACCGGACAGGCGGCAACTGACCACCCGTGAACTCCCCGGACCGGACGCAGTAGAGGACCTGGCAGCCGTCGCTGATCGCCGCCAGGTGTTGGCTGAAACCTTTCGGGCAGCTCTGACGGGAGCCCTCGGATAAGGGGTTTCCGGCCTCGCAGCTGAAGAACCCTCCGAACGGGACCGAGTTGCGGGCCGCCTGCTCGTAGTCATCGCTGACGCACACCCGGAGGCCGTCCAGGAGTTTGAGCGGGACGAACCCGAAGGGGCAGGAGCGGGTTTTGGTGAGGGGGTTCTGGGAGGAAGCGCCGTAGAGTCCGCCGAAGAGGTACCCTGAATCCGCTGGGACTGGATCCTTGGCGGCGACGCACCAGAAGGCGTCGAAACGGGCTTTCCGGACCCTGTAGGCATCTCCGCAGATGTCTTGGCAGCACTCGAAGAAGAGCCAGCAGCCGTGGCAGCGTCGGCTGCACTCGTAGCGGCTGTAGCCTTCCTCCTTCTCCTCGGTCCGCAGCTTCACCGCTTGGTAGGGCGCCGGGCAGGAATAGCCTCCCGTCAGCGGGTTCTTCTGCTCTAAGGCTTGGCAGAGAACTCCGGCGTCCGAGCTCAGCTGCGTGCAGTTTTGGAAAACTCCCCCGAAGGTAAAATTGGTGGGCACTCCCTCGCAAGAGCCGTCGTCCACGTTGGCTTCGAAGTTGAAATTGGGGGAGTCCAGACGGACGCAGCCGGGACGGGTGTTGATCAGGTAGTAGGTCCGGATGGCTCGGTCGATGGTTTTCGAGAGCTTGCGGATGGTGGGTTCGGGGAGGCCAGGCAGGGTCTCCTGGTTGAGGAAGAAGTGCAGAGGCAGCCCGGAGCGGTCGATGGCCACCAGGTTGTTGGCGATATTTTCTTGCCACTTCTGGAGGGTGATGCCTGGGTAGAAAGGGACGCCACCGTGGCTCTCCGTCAGGGAATAGGTGGTGTTGCCCACATACTGCCGGGTAAAGGTGTCCTCTTGACCGCTGGAACCTCCCACCCCGATGTTGACCTTGTTGAAGAAGTTGACCCCGGCCGAAGCCGTGATGGAGGATTTTGTTCCGAAGGCGTCGGAGACGAAGGAGGATTGAAGGTAGTCTTCCTGGACGAGGCTGGCTCCGGCGTCCACTGAGGTCAGGACGTGTGTCCCGTAGTTGAGCACCAGCATCTCGGAGAGATAGTTGGCCATCCTGGTCTGGTTGTTCTCCAGGGCGTTGGCGATGTCCTGCACTTGTTTTCTGAAGCGGGGGTCGAAGGTGAAATCCGGGTTGGCCTTCACACTGTACATGAAGTTTCTCACCTGCTCCAGACAGAAGAAGGAAAGCGTTAGAGTTTTATTCTTTAATTTTTATTTTTAAGAGACGCAGCTATGTGAGGTTACACAACAGAAACAACCCGCTAGTTGCATTTGTTTAAACTTATTGCTGACAACAGTGTGGAGTTAGGATTAGGGTTAGGGTTAGGGTGTGGAGTAGTGGTTAGGGCTCTGGACTCTTGACCGGAGGGTCGTGGGTTCAATCCCAGGTGGGGGGGACACTGCTGCTGTACCCTTGAGCAAGGTACTTTACCTAGATTGCTCCAGTAAAAACCCAACTGTATAAATGGGTAACTGTGTGTAAAAAAAATAATGTAATTGTATGCAATAATAATAACAACAATAATAATAATAAAAATAATAATAGGCTGGGTGATCCAGTGGTTAAAGAAAAGGGCTTGTAACCAGGAGGTCCCCGGTTCTAATCTCAGCCACTGACTCATTGTGTGACCCTGAGCAAGTCACTTCACCTCCTTGTGCTCCGTCTTTCGGGTGAGACGTAATTGTAAGTGACTCTGCAGCTGATGCATAGTTCACACACCCTAGTCTCTGTAAGTCGCCTTGGATAAAGGCGTCTGCTAAATAAACAAATAATAATAATAATAGATGAAGCCGTGTTAGTTCAGCGATGATTGACAAAGGAGAAGTGATCCTTTTTATCGGACTAACTAAACAATAATTAATCACAAGCTTTCAAGACCTCAAAAGTGAAAGTAGGAAACAGAGATTGATGTTTACATTACCTTTTTGAGGTCTGGAAAGCTTGTGGTTGTAATTATTGTTTAGTTAGTCCAATAAAAAGGATCACCTCTCTTTCTCGTTGTCTTTAAATGTATTAAATGCGGTGTTGTTTTTTTGTTCAGCACCAACGTGATGGAGTTCTCTCCTTGTGCTTTAGTTTTTATTATGATTTTTTTTTATTGCTTTGGTTATCTCAGATTTGTGTATATTATGTGTGTGTGTGTGTGTGTGTGTGTGTGTGTGTGTATATATATATATATATATATATATATATATATATATATATATATATATATATATATATATATAATGTATAAAATCCTATTGCACAGCAGTGTCACCCAGTCCAGGTTTTACTACCAGCTTGATCAGCCCCAGTGTGTCTAGGTAACAAGCTCAGGTGTGTCTTATTATTAAACTCACAGTGAAACCAGGACTGGATCACACTGCTGTGCAGCGGGAGTCTCATTCCCAGCCCTGCATTGTAACTGCAGTTTAATATCACTAGACTAGACTGGACTGGAATTACATTGTAACTGCAGATTAATATCACTAGACTGGACTGGACTGGAATTACATTGTAACTGCAGTTTAATATCACTAGACTAGACTGGACTGGAATTACATTGTAACTGCAGTATAATATCACTAGACTAGACTGGACTGGAATTACATTGTAACTGCAGTTTAATATCACTAGACTAGACTGGAATTACATTGTAACTGCAGTTTAATATCACTAGACTAGACTGGACTGGAATTACATTGCAGCGCTGGTAATCAGACTCCTATTGCACAGCAGTCTCACCCAGTCCAGGTTTTACTACCAGCTTGATCAGCCCCCAGTGTGTCTAGCTAACAAGCTCAGGTGTGTCTTATTATTAAACTCACAGTGAAACCAGGACTGGATCAAACAGCAGACGCATCGAAACTATCACATGCCAGGTATCAAACAAAAGTTGTAAAACAGGGAACCAGGGAATCTGAAGAATGTTCAGCTTTTGCATTTCCCCGTTCTTTGTTCAGCTCGTGCCACTGTGGCTTTGAAGTCAAATAACCACAAACTTCCTGTTTTGTAATCGTGCCAATGTACACTTGCAAAAATACTTTAATAAATCAAGCGATGAAATTCACCCTTCTTCAGAAACAGCGGCGGTTTTGAAACCTGGTTTCAGGAGACCCCGGTCCGGCGGGAGACCTTGTTTGAGGTTTGCTGTATCAAACCCCAAGTCTCCCTACCTGCTGTGCTGCGCAGTGACCTGAAATCCAGTCTTCTGAACCCAGGTTCCAAGCCACAGAAAGCGGCTCCGTGTTCCCTACGGCTTTAGACATAAACCAGGATGCAACATATTGCTGCTTTAACATAGAAACCACGACAGCTGCGTCTTAAAACCGTCAGGTGGTCGTGTCGTGAACGATAGTTCACGCTCTACCTCGATGAACACGACCGCCTCTTTTTTTAAAAGAATTTGTATTTGTATTTAAAAGAAGGAATTGGGTGTTTCGATAAAGGAAGTAGTTAATTGCTATCTTCCTGAGGTTCTCAAAAGAAGCGTAGAATCGGTTCATGTTGTGAAGAGGAAGTGAGAGGATGTCTGAGCAGATATTAAAAAAAATATGACTTCACTAATATTTACAAAAAATCATATGACTGCATGACAGCTTTAAAGGGAAGTTCAGAAAAAAATAATTTAAAAAAAGTACCGGTCTCGTGGCAGATTTCGCCCCCTGTTAAATTTCGCTTTATATTAATAATATTATATTATATTTATATTTATAATTAAACCATAGATATGCATGCAGACTTACAAGATACAAGATATCACATTATTTTTTACATACAATTACATTATTTTTATAATGAAAGCCCCGAAAGTAATTTGAATACATTAACTCGTTTTGTCTCATTATTATTATTATTATTATTATTATTATTATTATTATTATTATTATTATTATTATTATTATTATTTATTTCTTAGCAGACGCCCTTATCCAGGGCGACTTACAATTGTTACAAGATAACACATTAATCATACAGACACACCAATTGTGGTTTTGTTGTTTTGACGCGTATTAATAACGTGTGTTTAATATACTTGTGTGTATATATATATATATATATATATATATATATATATATATATATATATATATATATATATATATATATATATATATATATTTCAGGACCTTTCGGACAAAAGCCCACTTGTTATTTTTTGAGAATCTCTTTTATTTAACATCATAACAAAAGTACAGTATTTCATTTTCGATTTTGAAACATCACATTTTTCGTTAAGTATATTGAAAACTGTACAAAGCGCTGCGTGTGGAATTCAATATGTTAACAAGGGAACATTATTCAGCAGCTTTCATTGGACTCTATGAAGCTGAGGGAGTTCATTCTATATAGAGGGGGTGGAATTCAATATGTTAACAAGGGAACATTATTCAGCAGCTTTCATTGGACTCTATGAAGCTGAGGGAGTTCATTCTATATAGAGGGTGTGGAATTCAATATGTTAACAAGGGAACATTATTCAGCAGCTTTCATTGGACTCTATGAAGCTGAGGGAGTTCATTCTATATAGAGGGGTGGAATTCAATATGTTAACAAGGGAACATTATTCAGCAGCTTTCATTGGACTCTATGAAGCTGAGGGAGTTCATTCTATATAGAGGGGGTGGAATTCAATATGTTAACAAGGGAACATTATTCAGCAGCTTTCATTGGACTCTATGAAGCTGAGGGAGTTCATTCTATATAGAGGGGGTGGAATTCAATATGTTAACAAGGGAACATTATTCAGCAGCTTTCATTGGACTCTATGAAGCTGAGGGAGTTCATTCTATATAGAGGGGGTGGAATTCAATATGTTAACAAGGGAACATTATTCAGCAGGTTTTATTCAACTTTATGAAGCAAAACTAGTTCATTCTATAGGGTGATGATATAAAACGTTTGACTATATATGGACATTAACATCGCCCCCCAAAAAAATAATTTACTGTCCCGCTCACCTGCACCCTCGTGGTCACCGCTCTGTCCCGCACCTGGTGCGTCTTCACCCTTTGATTCTCCGTGGAGAATTTCCCGTTCACCATCGAGAAGAAGGAGACCTCCGCGTTAACGGAATGCGCCACGGAGCTTTTGTGTTCCAGCCAGCTCTCAATAATCTCGGAGCTGCTCTCCACTTTGCTCTGCTTTCTGCGGCACCGCGTACACCTCGTCCGGTACCAGATAGACCCCGTCCTCCGTGGTTTGGCACTGGGAGTAGTTAAAATTCATCACCCGGCCCATGTCAACGTTGCGCAGGTTGTCCCAACCGCCCCCCGGCAGGACCTCCAAGGCGGATAGATTGAGCGCTCTCTTGCACTCAAGAAACCCACTGATAGACTTCAATGCAGCGTCCCGGCTTTGAGCGGCGCTGATTACCAGCAGCAGCGAGGTGAACGCGCCCGGGTGCATGGCTCTGAAGTGAGTGAACTGGCTGCGTGAGCGCTTGGCAACGCTGTTAAGTTGAAAGAAGGAAGTGGTTTCATTTTTTTTTTTGAGTGGTGTTTTATTTTCTGTTTCGTCATGTGGCGTCTCCATAAGGGAATTTCCACTTGCTAGGCGCGTGATTTTCACTTGTATAGTGTTGTGTGCACTGGTGCTTGATTCTAGGTGCAGTTACAGAACTATGTGAAGAAAAAAAAAATTGTTTGTAAATTTGAAAGAGATGTTCCCTGACCGGGAATCGAACCCGGGCCGCGGCGGTGAGAGCGCCGAATCCTAACCACTAGACCACCAGGGAAGCTGTGTATACTTCCGAACCGTCCCGCTCTGCTGTTTAGAAAGGTACAGAAACGACTGAAAAAATTTCTAGTTTTGTTTTTAAAATGAATGATTTTAATGGTAGCCTATATATACCTACCTGCGTAAAACACGGGGAAAAATGATGTCATTAGTTTTCCACGTATTTTAAACATCATTTTAAACACACTGGGATACCTATTTTATTATTATTATTATTATTATTATTATTATTATTATTTTTATAGACAGTGTTTATGTATTTATTTTAAACTTCTAATCAGTGTCCTTAATTGATTAACTTTAAAATAAATAAATACTACGGATGATAATAATACTAAGGTTCTACCGAGATTTGAACTCGGATTGCTGGATTCAAAGTCCAGAGTGCTAACCATTACACCATAGAACCTATTAATTTAAAAAAAAAAGATTATATTTGTATGAAACAATTACCTATGCGAGAAGAAAAACGTGGACCGGTTCATTTTGTATTAATAGTTTCAGTATTTAATAAAAATCATGTATGTTATCAGAAAAAGACACCTATATTATTATTATTATTATTATTATTATTAATAAAACATAATACATAAGTTTCTAATACATAAAATAAATTATATATATATATATATATATATATATATATATATATATATATATATATATATATATATATATATATATATATTAAATTATATTATTTTTATTATTTTTTAAAATAAAAATAAAAGAGGCACGGACGGGGTTTGAACCCGTGATCTTCGGTTTACGAGACCGACGCCTTACCACTTGGCCACCGCGCCATAGGCTTCAGCAGCTGAGTAATGAGGTTTTGTGAACAGAGACTGTTTCATTACAAACCCCTACAAACCAATTACAATTACAATTCAATTACAAGACTACCATATAGATGTAGGATATTGCCAAAATTATGTAAGTGTTTATTTATTTCGAAATGCATGTATTTAGGCTCCCTTGAGAAAGATATGTGCAACATATCGAAACGTTGGGCAGCTGGCTCTTTGAGCTAAAAAATAATAATTAACATATATGTCTTTCCCTATATTTATACATGCTATTGATAAACGATAAAAACAAATGTTCCCTGACCGGGAATCGAACCCGGGCCGCGGCGGTGAGAGCGCCGAATCCTAACCACTAGACCACCAGGGAAGCCGATGAACCACCGACAGAATTCAGACTTCAGCGATATACAGGATCCGCCAGCAGAAGAGTCCAAAAATCACAAACACCAATGTACCAAAACATTTGATACAAAAACATCAATCAAAGAATTCTGCCCAATGTTACAATACCCAACATTACAGGAGATCGCTGCAGCTGAATAATAATTCAACAAAGAAAACCGTGCTGCTCCTTTAAGAGGCGGGGCTGCTGTAACCAACCCTGCGCGTGTAGCTGCCAGAGAGACGTGGTTAGGAAACTGGATCACATTATCCGCCATTTTGGCTCTGACTTTCAATGGTTGCCAACACAGCGCTGGCTCCATGTCAGAGCCAAAATGGCGGCAGTTTCACAACTGCGCCTGCCTGTCTACCCCTATTGATCTCGCATTCACACACAGAGATAGAGACGAGAGAAATCCAGTCTGGAAGAAGAGTTTTTTTTAGCCCTGGTCTGCAACCCGTGATTACATGTCCCGCTTCTATCACGGGTCTGTCCCGGGTTAGGAACCCGTTCCGTGGCTTGTGTGTCCCGGACAGGGTGTTGTTTGCTCTCTGCACCCTCGTTTTACTTGCATAGCGCACACACGGGCTCACTATCAGCGGTGCGCTTGTTTCCACTGCAGAGCGAAGCGAACATGGCGGACGCAGTCTGCAGCACCGCCAGCGGCCGACACGGCAGCAAACCGAACCAGGGGGCCGGCAGCGGCAGTAACGGAGCCGCCCCGGCCCCGGGGGACAAACCGAACTCCGGCCCCTGGGAGAACTTCGAGGTGCGGCAGCTGATCCGTGCCTGGGGCGACCCGGGCGTGCAGGCGCAGCTGAACGCATCGCTGCGCAACCTGCGCGTTTACAAGCACGTCTCGCAGGTTCTGAAGCGGGTCGGGATTCACCGCAGCCCGGTCCAGTGCCGGGAGAAAGCGAAGAAGCTTAAAGTGGAGTATAAGAAATGGAAAAGCGTCACCACCCGCCGGGAGGACGAGAAGGAGAAGGATGAGGAGGAGGAGGAGGAGGAGGAAGAGGAGGGGGCGAGCAGGGAGCCGCAGCGGCTGAGGCGGGGGTTCCGGTTCTACCGGGCTATGGACGCGGTGCTGGGCGGGCAGGGTCAAGGGGAGGCGGGGGTAGCTTCGCGCTCAGGTGCGGAGGAGATGTCGTGCGGTAATCAGCGTTTAAATACTGGTTTAAACTGGGTTTATAAATAAATGATATCTATAACACTGAATGCGTCGTACTGTTCTGTATTTGAGCTCTGTTGCTGTTCTGTAGCTTGTATTTGATTTTTACTCTTATAGGTATTCAAAGTTTTTTGTAATTGCTCTTATTTGAAATCGCTCTCGTCCGTTCATCGTACTCACTGCGCGCTCTTACGCGACTTTACTCGTATCTGCAAGTATTTTCAATATCAGTTTAGCTGCTGTTAGTCAAAATCCCTCTCAAATGTAATTTCTTACAGAATGTTTTTTTTATTGACTATTATATTTGAATTCGTTCTTATTTACCACTGACTATTGCAATGTATTTTTGTATTTAGTAATTGTAAGTCGCCCTGGATTAGGGCGTTTGCTAAGAAATATAATAATAATAATAATAATAATAATAATAATAATAATAATAATAATGTATGTAGAGTAAGTTTTCATAACGATATACTGAAAGTTAAAGAGATGCCCCTAAAAATTAAGTTTTCTTTTAAGATTTTCTGTTAAGTATTTGACTAAAATAGATATGACATAAATTAAAAAATGACGTTCCCTGACCGGGAATCGAACCCGGGCCGGATCCTAACCACTAGACCACCAGGGAAGCCTCTGTAGCGTTTGTAGTTTCAAACGATGTTTAGTAATGGTCAATGTGTTTGGGTGTGCTTGTTAATTAATTCTCTCTCCCTCTGTCCAGACAGCGACTCCCCAACACTGTCAGCAGCAGCAGCACCGCCCTCTGGTGGCGGCGGCGGGGAGCGCAGGGGGAATGCCGGCGGTGACGTTGAAGAGGAAGACGAGGAGGAAGAAGAGGAAGAGGAAGAAGACAGCCCCGCCCTTCTCCTGCCAGCCTCTGAGCAGAAGAAAGCGTGGGAGAGCTCGGAGATCCGGCTGCTGATCGGGGTGTGGGGGGAGCCTGCGGTGCAGGATCAGCTGGCTGCTTCGTTTCGGAACATGAGGGTGTACCGTCAGGTGTCCCGGGCTCTGGGGGTCCTGGGGGTCCGCCGCTCCCCCGTCCAGTGCCGGGAGAAAATCAAAAAGCTGAAAGTGGATTACAGGAAGATGAGAGGCGGAGCACAAGTCACGGACAGGAGGTTCTGCAAACTCTACCCCCTGCTGGACGCCGTGATGAAGCGCAGGGGGGAGAGGGAGGGGGAGGGGCTAGCGAGAGAGAATTCCCAGCCGCCCCACAGCAGCTGTGGGCGGGGTCAGTAGAATCTGTTGTGCTGTAGTGTCTGTCCTCTTCCATTCTGGTCGATTCTAGGCTATGCCATACCCTGCTGTTATTTATAAATAATAATAATAATAATAATAATAATAATAATAATAATAATAATGTCATATTTAAGAATAAATAAATAAATGTATGGACATTTAAAAGTAATCATTTAATATATTTGCTATTTTTTTTTCTCTTCATCTATGATGTTGCCATTTATTATTTATTTCTTAGCAGACGCCCTTATCCAGGGCAACTCACAATTGTTACAAGATATCACATTATTTTTTACATACAATTCCCCATTTATACAGTTGGGTTTTTACTGGAACAATTTAGGTAAAGTACCTTGCTCAAGGGTACAGCAGCAGTGTCCCCCCACCTGGGATTGAACCCACGACCCTCCGGTCAAGAGTCCAGAGCCCTAACCACTACTCCATACTGCTTAATATCCTCCATATGCGACAGCGCTAACCTGACTTCCTCCACAGCACTGCGCTGCGCAGGGTCAGTGTGTGTGTGACTGCTGGTCAGTTCCAGTCTATTCTAGTCTGTTCAGTAACGGTGTGTGTGTGTGTGTGTGTGTATCTGTGTGATTCTATTATATTCTGTACACTGCAATATAACTAACCTGTCTCTGTTTGTGTTTGTGTGTCTCCTGTCTGTGTTTGTGTTTGTGTGTCTCTCTGTCTCTGTCTGTGTTTGTGTGTCTCTCTGTCTCTGTCTGTGTGTCTCTTGTCTGTGTTTGTGGGTCTCTGTCTGTGCTTGTGTGTCTCTCTGTCTCTGTCTGTGTTTGTGTGTCTCTCTGTCTCTGTCTGTGTTTGTGTGTCTCTCTGTCTCTGTCTGTGTGTCTCTTTGTCTCTGTTTGTGTTTGTGTGTCTCCTGTCTCTGTCTCTGTCTGTGTTTGTGTGTCTCTCTGTCTCTGTCTGTGTTTGTGTGTCTCTCTGTCTCTGTCTGTGTTTGTGTGTCTCTCTGTCTCTGTCTGTGTGTCTCTTTGTCTCTGTTTGTGTTTGTGTGTCTCCTGTCTCTGTCTCTGTCTGTGTTTGTGTGTCTCTCTGTCTCTGTCTGTGTTTGTGTGTCTCTTGTCTGTGTTTGTGTGTCTCTTGTCTGTGTTTGTGTGTCTCTCTGTCTCTGTCTGTGTTTGTGTGTCTCTCTGTCTCTGTCTGTGTTTGTGTGTCTCTTTGTCTCTGTCTGTGTGTCTCTTGTCTCTGTCTGTGTGTCTCTTGTCTGTGTTTGTGTGTCTCTCTGTCTCTGTGTTTGTGTGTCTCTCTGTCTCTGTCTGTGTTTGTGTGTCTCTCTGTCTCTGTCTGTGTTTGTGTGTCTCTTTGTCTCTGTCTGTGTGTCTCTTGTCTCTGTCTATGTGTCTCTTGTCTCTGTCTGTGTGTCTCTTGTCTGTGTTTGTGTGTCTCTCTGTCTCTGTGTTTGTGTGTCTCTGTCTGTGTTTGTGTGTCTCTCTGTCTCTGTCTGTGTCTGTGTGTCTCTTGTCTCTGTCTGTGTGTCTCTTGTCTCTGTTTGTGTTTGTGTGTCTCTCTGTCTCTGTCTGTGTTTGTGTGTCTCTCTGTCTCTGTCTGTGTTTGTGTGTCTCTTTGTCTCTGTCTGTGTGTCTCTTGTCTGTGTTTGTGTGTCTCTTGTCTGTGTTTGTGTGTCTCTCTGTCTCTGTCTGTGTTTGTGTGTCTCTCTGTCTCTGTTTGTGTTTGTGTGTCTCCTGTCTCTGTCTCTGTCTGTGTTTGTGTGTCTCTCTGTCTCTGTCTGTGTTTGTGTGTCTCTCTGTCTCTGTCTGTGTTTGTGTGTCTCTCTGTCTCTGTCTGTGTGTCTCTTTGTCTCTGTGTTTGTGTGTCTCCTGTCTCTGTCTCTGTCTGTGTTTGTGTGTCTCTCTGTCTCTGTCTGTGTTTGTGTGTGTCTCTGTCTCTGTCTGTGTTTGTGTGTCTCTTGTCTGTGTTTGTGTGTCTCTTGTCTGTGTTTGTGTGTCTCTCTGTCTCTGTCTGTGTTTGTGTGTCTCTCTGTCTCTGTCTGTGTTTGTGTGTCTCTTTGTCTCTGTCTGTGTGTCTCTTGTCTCTGTCTGTGTGTCTCTTGTCTGTGTTTGTGTGTCTCTCTGTCTCTGTTTGTGTTTGTGTGTCTCTCTGTCTCTGTCTGTGTTTGTGTGTCTCTCTGTCTCTGTCTGTGTTTGTGTGTCTCTTTGTCTCTGTCTGTGTGTCTCTTGTCTCTGTCTATGTGTCTCTTGTCTCTGTCTGTGTGTCTCTTGTCTGTGTTTGTGTGTCTCTCTGTCTCTGTGTTTGTGTGTCTCTCTGTCTGTGTTTGTGTGTCTCTCTGTCTCTGTCTGTGTCTGTGTGTCTCTTGTCTCTGTCTGTGTGTCTCTTGTCTCTGTTTGTGTTTGTGTGTCTCTCTGTCTGTGTTTGTGTGTCTCTCTGTCTCTGTCTGTGTTTGTGTGTCTCTTTGTCTCTGTCTGTGTGTCTCTTGTCTGTGTTTGTGTGTCTCTCTGTCTGTGTTTGTGTGTCTCTCTGTCTCTGTCTGTGTTTGTGTGTCTCTCTGTCTCTTGTCTGTGTTTGTGTGTCTCTTGTCTGTGTTTGTGTGTCTCTCTGTCTCTGTCTGTGTTTGTGTGTCTCTTGTCTGTGTTTGTGTGTCTCTCTGTCTCTTTGCAGAAGCAGTATCGTCAGCCCCAGAGCTCACAGTGGAGATGCCTCGCACTTCCTCGAGCCACCCTGCTGTCCAGCCATGCCCTGCGTCCCCACCGGCCGTGCTGTCCAGAGTTTCGTCCCCCAGCCTGTCTGTCTGCTCTGAGGACTGCGTCCAGAACACAGCCCCCCTCTCCCCCGAGCGCCGTGAGTCACACTCGCCCACTCTTATCAAATTCAAATTCTCTATCAAATTATCTCTCTCGCTTTACAATGCTTCCCTATGCTTTACCAGACCTCTCTGTGCTTTACAATGCTTCCCTATGCTTTACCAGACCTCTCTGTGCTTTACAATGCTTCCCTATGCTTTACCAGACCTCTCTGTGCTTTACAATGCTTCCCTATGCTTTACCAGACCTCTCTGTGCTTTACAATGCTTCCCTATGCTTTACCAGACCTCTCTGTGCTTTACAATGCTTCCCTATGCTTTACCAGACCTCTCTGTGCTTTACAATGCTTCCCTATGCTTCACCAGACCTCTCTGTGCTTTACAATGCTTCCCTATGCTTTACCAGACCTCTCTGTGCTTTACAATGCTTCCCTATGCTTTACCAGACCTCTCTGTGCTTTACAATGCTTCCCTATGCTTTACCAGACCTCTCTGTGCTTTACAATGCTTCCCTATGCTTTACCAGACCTCTCTGTGCTTTACAATGCTTCCCTATGCTTCACCAGACCTCTCTGTGCTTTACAATGCTTCCCTATGCTTTACCAGACCTCTCTGTGCTTTACAATGCTTCCCTATGCTTTACCAGACCTCTCTGTGCTTTACAATGCTTCCCTATGCTTTACCACACCTCTCTGTGCTTTACAATGCTTCCCTATGCTTTACCAGACCTCTCTGTGCTTTACAATGCTTCCCTATGCTTTACCAGACCTCTCTGTGCTTTACAATGCTTCCCTATGCTTTACCAGACCTCTCTGTGCTTCACAATGCTTCCCTATGCTTTACCAGACCTCTCTGTGCTTTACAATGCTTCCCTGTGCTTTACCAGACCTCTCTCTCTCTCTCTCTCTCTCTCTCTCTCTCTCTCTCTCTCTCTCTCTCTCAGGGGCTGTGCCCCTGGGTTTGAGGCGCAGGGGCAGCAGGGGCCCCCGGCAGGCGGATTCGGAGCTGTTCCAGTACCTGCGTGAGAGTGACAGCCAGTACCTGGAGACGCAGAGACAGTACCTGGCACTGGAGAGGGAGGAGCGAGCCAGAGACAGGGAGGCCTGGCAGGAGAGCCATCGCACAGTGGTGAAGGCGTTGCTGCAGGTGGCACGGGGCTTAGAGAGGGGCAGGGGAGAGGGGAGACGGGCAGGGGAGAGGGAAGAGGGGCAGGGGAGAGGAGGAGAGGAGGAGAGAGGGGAGATCAGAGGGAGAGAGGAGAGGGGAGGGGAGAAGGGAGATGAGAGGGGAGAGGGAGAGAGGGAGATGAGAGGGAGAGAGACTGGGGAGAGGAGAGGGAGGGAGATGAGAGGGAGAGGGAGGAGAGAGGCTGGGGGAGAGGGGAAATGAGAGGGAGAGAGGAGAGGGAGGAGAGAGGTGAGGGGAGAGGGGAGATGAGAGTCTGGGGAGAGGGAGGAGAGAGGGAGAGGGAGAGGGGAGGAGCGAGGGAGAGGGGAGGAGAGAGGTTGGGGAGAGGGGAGATGAGAGGAGAGGGAGAGGGAGGAGCGAGGGAAAGTGGAGGAGAGAGGGAGAGGGAGAGGGGAGGAGAGATGGTGAGGGAGAGGGAGAGGGAGAAGAGAGGCTGGGGGAGAGAGGAGGAGAGGGGCAGGGAGAGGAGGAGAGAGGCAGGGGAGAGGGGAGATGAGAGTCTGGGGGAGAGGGAGGAGAGAGAGAGGGAGAGGGAGGAGAGAGGCTGGGGAGGGAGAAGAGAGGCTGGGGAGAGGGAGAGAGAGGGAGAGAGGAGGGAGGAGAGAGGAGAGAGGGAGGAGAGAGGCTGGGGAGAGGGGAGATGAGAGTCTGGGGGAGAGGGGAGATGAGAGGGAGAGAGGAGAGGGGAGGGAGAAGGAGATGAGAGGGAGAGAGGGAGATGAGAGGGAGAGAGGCTGGGGAGAGGAGAGGGAGGGAGATGAGAGGGAGAGGGAGGAGAGAGGCTGGGGAGAGGGAGATGAGAGGGAGAGAGGGGAGGAGAGGCTGGGGGAGAGAGGGAGAGGGGAGGAGAGAGGCTGGGGGGAGAGGGGAGATGAAAGGGAGATGGAGAGAGGGGAGATGAGGGAGGGAGATGTGAGGGAGAGAGGGAGATGAGAGGGAGAGGGAAGGAGAGAGGATGAGGGAGAGAGCGGCAGGGGAGAGAGGAGAGGGGGAATGAGGGAGCAGGGGAGAGGAGAGGAGTGGAGGGGGGGGGGGGAGGTGAAAGGGAAGAGGAGAGGCTGCAGATTGAACGGTTCTTTTAAATGCTGCAGTGCCGACATTCTCAAACGTGTGTGTCTTTAAAAATACACTTTGTGAACTGTGTCAACATGAATGAAACATTGTAAATAAAAACCAAACTCTAATGTACAAAAAGTTCGTTTATTATTATTTTTTTTTAATTTGTTCACCCAAAACCTAAAAAAAGTTCCCTGACCGGGAATCGAACCCGGGCCGCGGCGGTGAGAGCGCCGAATCCTAACCACTAGACCACCAGGGAAGCTGATAAGGGTTTAATTAAACCGTGTGTGAACCGTGTCCTGTTTTAACCTTACCGTGGAAGCAGTGGGCGTGGGCGTGGGCGTGGTGGTTGGGGTGGGGGGCACGCCTGGTCACGTGAAGAAAAAAATGTGCTTAATATATATATATTTTTGGTTTGGTGGCCTCAATACTCTTCAACCAGGACAGCTTTCAACCTTGAACTCTTCTGATTGGACACAGCCTTAACACATTACATTGCAAACAGACGCGCAACGGGACGTAGCACTGCGTGAGAGACGTGAAGTGTGGTCTGACAGCGGTAGGGGAAAATAAAGTAATTTTTTAAAAAAATAGTTATTTGTTTTGGTCGCCCTAATTTGTTTAAACAGCAGAAAACGGTTGATGAACCGTCTGAAGACAATAAGATAACAGCTACCACTGGCAGCCCTGCGCCAGTCAAACGGTAAATAAATTAGTCAGGGTTTTGTAAGATTAAATAAAATGGTTTTGCTTTGCTTTGAACAAAAATCAACAACCGAAAGAAAGCTAAACCCGAGTCCTCTGATAGCTTGTCCTCCAGAGCCCGGATAGCTCAGTCGGTAGAGCATCAGACTTTTAATCTGAGGGTCCAGGGTTCAAGTCCCTGTTCGGGCGGAAGAATTTTTTTATTTTATTTTATTTTTTTAAAATCTTATTTTGCAAATATTATATAATGAATAACTGGAAACTGCTCTCTACCAAAACGAGGAAAATCAAAAAGAAAAAAAAATAAATCAACGATATCAGGATGTTTTCGGACCACAAGTCCTTCTTCAGCTGGATCTGGATGATGTCACGATGACCTCAGAATAGAAGTTTCATTCCAAAAGGTTCCAAATCGCCTCGTTTAAATTCGATGTCTTCTCGCCTATCTATTTTATAAACGAATATTTATTTTTACGTAATTATTATTCAATTTTGGCAGCTTTTCGACACACGAACTGTTTTAAAATCGCTAAAATAAATAAACAAAATAAAATAAAATGTAGTTTTCCCCCATATACTTAACAGAAAAGAAAACTGACCATTTGGGGATAAAAGTGACATTTCGAAATCTAACATGAAATACTACTGTACTACTATTTGCGATATCGTGTTGTAGTTTTTTTCATTCATTATAGGATGTTAAATATCTAGCTTTATATTCGTAGAGTTTCTCTTTTTTAATGACGTCTCAATCCGAAAATTCTAAGTGATGCTAAACTTTTGGCCATAGAACCATTCAGCGCATATTCCGTGTCCCACAGCGCCCTCTGGCGGCGGCTCCTGGGTAGTGAGTGAAGTGCTTCTACGGATTCTTCTGTCGCTTTCTCGTCCGCAGGCTCCATAGCTCAGGGGTTAGAGCACTGGTCTTGTAAACCAGGGGTCGCGAGTTCAAATCTCGCTGGGGCCTGACAATATATATTTTTTTTTAATTTTCATTATATATTATAAATCGACCGATAGGATAAGAAATTGTTTTGACAGTGGCTGTGGAATCTGTAACATTAAAATAATAAGTTTGTCAACACAAATGATTTCTAGCAAGACTGGGGCTGGGGGATTGTACTGCGCATGTCTCCTCACTCAGACCCCTTCACTTACAGAATACCTCATCAAAAAAACAAAACACGCTAAGGATTTTAATGAGCCAGACATCTAAAAGGAGAATGATCCTGCTCAGTAAATATCTTGGTATCCCTGAATAGATAATCGTCTCCTCTATAAGAGGCTGAGGATTTTAATGAGCATCAATCCGTCTCACAAGCTCAGCGGTACCCTAAATA
This sequence comes from Acipenser oxyrinchus oxyrinchus, assembly GCA_030684275.1. NCBI lineage: Eukaryota > Metazoa > Chordata > Actinopteri > Acipenseriformes > Acipenseridae > Acipenser > Acipenser oxyrinchus. Next base: position 1,315,073 of record CM060303.1, on the reverse strand, counting down.
TGACGTATACGAACAATGCTTTAATATATATAGCGCCACCTCTGGTCTGATGCAAAAAAAAACAGCTTTATTATTATTATTATTATTATTATTATTATTATTATTATTAATAATAATAATAATAATAATAATAATAATAATAATAATAATAATATTTTTAACTCCTCGTATTTTCTTACACTATTTAACATTTAAAGGCAGGACACTAATGGATTACCAGGTGACTTTTATTGTACATTTTTTTAACAAAATGAAAAACAAATAAAAAACCACGCCGTGTTGACACACAAACCAACACACACAGACACAGACACGGACACAAATACAGACACACACACAGACACAGATTCTCACACACAAAGTATTCAAGTGCCACACAGGGATGAGGTGCAGTTACCACATTCTGCCACAAGATGTCGGGATTGAGCCACCGAGAGAAAAAAAGCGCTCTATCGACCCAACGCGGTTTCGCAACAAGACGTCGACTGAACTTTGTAACAAACACTACAAGTTGAAATAAAAGAAGGCAGGAACTGTGAAGCATTATTTATTAATATGTATGTTTGTATCGGGGTGGGAAATAAGTCTCCCCGTTGCACTGCAGTGTGATCCAGTCCTGGTTTCACTAGGAGTTTAATAATAAGACACACCTGAGCTTGTTACCTAGACACACTGGGGCTGATCAAGCTGGTAGTAAAATCTGGACTGGGTGACGCTGCTGTGCAATAGGAGTCTAATTACCAGCCCTGCAATGTAATTCCAGTCTAGTCTAGTGATATTAAACTGCAGTTACAATGTAATTCCAGTCCAGTCTAGTCTAGTGATATTAAACTGCAGTTACAATGTAATTCCAGTCCAGTCTAGTTTAGTGATATTAAACTGCAGTTACAATGTAATTCCAGTCCAGTCTAGTGATATTAAACTGCAGTTCCAATGTAATTCCAGTCCAGTCTAGTGATATTACAGCTCTGTGCATCTCTCAGTGTCAGTGTGCGCGCCAGTCTGTAGTCTATCCTATCCAATTCTCTTCTGTTTTAATCTATTCTGTTACACGTTCCGTTTCTAATGAGGAGTCTCAAGTAGGCAACGTGCGAATCGCAGCTGAGCAATTCAATTCACACCCCTGTCATCGACACCCCACACTCACACATTAGCAGGGTGATTACCGCACGCTAAACACCAGAGGAAACTCACAGGAAGCCAAGCAGAGGAACGCCAGTCTGAGCCACGCACCGCAACGACAACAACGCACACACCCGATCGGTGAATCGGTTATTGATCACCACGGCTTTGATCAGGCATTCGGTGTTCGATTCAGGGCCAATAATAATAATAATAATAATAATAATAATAATAATAATAATAATAGGTGTGGCTAGCGCTGTGCTTGCGTGAGACGCAGCCCGGGGTGGGGGGCTGTCCAGCTTGCAGCACGCGCACAGAAGGACAGACAGACAGACAGACACACTGGTACCGCTGGTCCCAGCCAGTCCGAACTGGAACTGAATGCTGCATATGTGTGCAATGAGTGGAGAATCGCGGATCGCTCGTAGTAACTGCTGAGAGAGAGAGAGAGAGAGAGAGAGAGAGAGAGAGAGAGAGAGAGAGAGAGAGAGAGAGAGAGAGAGAGAGAGAGAGAGAGAGAGAGAGAGAGAACAACAGTATAAAAACTGGTATCTGGGATAATTTACTGCAAGAGGAAAAAAGATATAATTAAAAAAAACGGTAGAACGGGCACAGGGGCGTGTGGGGGGTGGGGGGTGGTTTATAATTAAAAACACGTTTGCACTTGCTTGTTTTGTATGGGTGGGTTGGGGGAGGGCTTTTTCTGCACGTGTGACAGAAGGGACACCCTGATTGCTGTCCTCTTGAATACACACAGCGATGCCGTGTGAAATGCTTGCAGAGAACTGTGTTGCTATGTGAAAAGCCGCGCATATTAATTAATAACATCACCTCCCCGAGCCGGCGCACATCTGGCGGAGAGATACGACTCGCCCCCTTTTTAGTATTCCCGGAGGAGAAACCGAATAAGAGAAGAGAGGAGAGAATGGATGGATGCCATTTCATTGCAAAAGACCGACAATGCTTCTGCACGCAACAAGAGCGCTCTGCAGACAGTAACTGCGCATACAGAGAAGCGAGAACGCCACGAGATTGACACGACCATGTATAACTAAGCGTTTGTTTCTCCTCCTCCTTGCAAGTCAAAGTCGGACCCGTTTTTCAGGATCGTGGGAGTCGCTCTTGTGAATTGTGAAATGCGCTTGCAGTAACCCGAGACCCCGAGGGCGTTTTGTGTTCCATTGTGTTTGATCACTCGACGCGGAATTGCATTGCAATAGAAGCGAAGGGAGTGGAGCCTGGATTAGATTCGGTTTGAAGACGTTGGACACGGCGGTGGACGCTTGGAAGAGACGGAGGAGCCGAGATTTCTCCACCATCGTTGTTTCTAATGCCGAGGATGACATTCAAAAGGGCAAAACACCTGTAAACGAAGCGTCTTATCAGAACCCCCTCCCTCCGTGCGAAATATAAATCATATTCTGAGGCGTTAATATAGGAAACGCTACGCACGCACAAGCGCCAGGAGTGTTCGGGAAATTAACATGAGACTTTAACGAGACTTTTTTTTTATATATATATTTGTATTTTTAATTCGAAAAATGCTCATGGCATCGGCCGTTGTGGTTTGGGAATGGCTCAACGAGCACGGCCGCTGGCGACCCTACAGCCCGGCCGTGTCGCATCACATCGAAGCGGTGATCCGAGCAAACCCGCGGGGAGGGAGCGTGGTTCTCGGGCAGGCTGACGGGAAGCTGGCCCCCTACCTCATCGACCTGCAGTCCATGCAACAGTTCAGACAAGACACGGGTAAGAGAGACAGTAAAGCCATCAGCGTGATGCATGAACTGTAATGTGTGTGTGTGCGTGCGTGCGTGTGTGTGCCCATCGACAAGAATTTTAGGATTGAGACATCATTTAAATAAATAACTAAACAAAGCTGTTATTTAACAGCGTGTAATGAAAATAAATATATTGCTAAAAAAAAAATCTATACCGGAAACCATAATAGTAGTACAGTACAGTATTTCATGTTAGATTTTAGAAATGTCACATTACCCCCAATTTGTTAGTCTTTCTTTTAAGTCTATAGAGGAAAAGAAAAACTATGAATGCATGAATTCAATATGTTAGAATGACATTATTCAGCAGGTTTCATTCGACGTTATGAAACAAAATGAGTTTTATTCTATTATTATTTTATTATTTGTTTATTTAGCAGACGCCTTTATCCAAGGCGACTTACAGAGACTAGGGTGTGTGAACTATGCATCAGCTGCAGAGTCACTTACAATTACGTCTCACCCGAAAGACGGAGCACAAGGAGGTGAAGTGACTTGCTCAGGGTCACACAGTGAGTCAGTGGCTGAGGTGGGATTTGAACCGGGGACCTCCTGGTTACAAGCCCTTTTCTTTAACCACTGGACAACACAGCCTATACACACCCTCTATACAGAGGGTGTTGATGCAAAACAGAGCTGACAAGTATAGGGTTTGAGGGGATGGCATATCATTATTATTATTATTATTATTATTATTATTATTATTATTATTATTATTAGTGGTCGTAGTAGTTTATTTGGTGGATCATATCGTATTTTATTTAATGCACACCTATAATAATATTTTCTATTCGTATTGTGAAAGCATAGCCGGTTACATTAGCCCATTGGATGGCCGATACCATTGTAACACAGCGATACTATCACAGTGACTGAGTATCCTCGCGTTTCTGAGTATTATTATTATCATTATTATTATTATTATTATTATTATTATTATTATTTATTTCTTAGCAGACGCCCTTATCCAGGGCGACTTACAATCGTAAGCAAATACATTTCAAGTGTTACAGTACAGGTAATAATACAATAAGAGCAAGATAAATACAATGACTAGTTCAAGCAAGTACAAGTGTGACAAAATACAATTCAATAATACAGCAGATAAAAGTGACAGTGATAGTTACATCAGGATAGGATTAAATACAAAATACTACAGATTAAACACTTGGCAGATTACAGTACTCTGAAGGACAGGATACATGCAGTAAAACAGGGGGTAGATAAGAGCAACATTTAAGGAAGGGTGATAAGTGTCCCAGGGGAAGAACAGAGGAGTTCTGCAGGTGCTTTCTGAAGAGGTGAGTCTTGAGGAGGCGCCGGAAGGTGGTCAGGGACTGGGCAGTCCTGACATCTGTAGGAAGGTCATTCCACCACTGCGGGGCGAGGGTGGAGAAGGAGCGGGCTCTGGAGGCAGGGGAGCGTAGAGGAGGTAGAGCCAGTCTTCTAGTGCAGGCGGAGCGGAGAGGTCGAGTGGGGGTGTAGGGAGAGATGAGGGTCTGGAGGTAGCTGGGTGCAGAGAGGTAAGGCGACACAGCGGCTGTGTTGTGCGATAGCTGTCTATAATATTCGATCCATCTCGAGGGTACCGACACTTTTACAAATGCTGTCAATTATATGGCCGCACAAAAATGGTATGAAATATGACCCGAATAACACGGGAATAGCAATATGAAGTGTGGAGATGGATTTATTTTATATTTATTGAAACAACGGCTGGAAAATTCAACCTCTGAATTTCTGATCAACTTCTGATCAAAATGTTTAGTTTATCCGGATAAGATCACACAACGTTGTCAGGGCTAATATGGTTTACCACGCAGTTTCCTATTTCCTAAGTCCAACGCAGTTTCCTATTTCCTAAGTCCAACGCAGTTTCCTATTTCCTAAGTCCAACGCAGTTTCCTATTTCCTAAGTCCAACGCAGTTTCCTATTTCCTAAGTCCAACGCAGTTTCCTATTTCCTAAGTCCAACGCAGTTTCCTATTTCCTAAGTCCAACGCAGTTTCCTATTTCCTAAGTCCAACGCAGTTTCCTATTTCCTAAGTCCAACGCAGTTTCCTATTTCCTAAGTCCAACGCAGTTTCCTATTTCCTAAGTCCAACGCAGTTTCCTATTTCCTAAGTCCAACGCAGTTTCCTATTTCCTAAGTCCAACGCAGTTTCCTATTGTCCGTTTAGAAAACGCCTCGATGGGTTTGGGATCTGTGAGCTACATCTGTCTGCCTTCGGAGTCCCTAATGATATTGACGCGATGCAGGAATGTGTGTGTGAGTGTGTGGATTTTCTCAATGTTGATTTAGTGTGTCTGTGAGGTGAGTCGCATTTGTTTGCTTCAGAAGGCGGGTTACTGTTTAAACTGGAGCTGGCAGACCCAAGCCTGGAGAGGAAATGCATCTGATTTTTATACTGCCTTTGGGGGAATGTAAACCAACTGGACTGCTAGCAAGGTGTGCTTTTGTTTGTTTTTTTATTGTGGGGCTCTGTGTGTGACACTGTCTGTCTGTCTGCAGCTTTAATGAAACTAAACTCTTTTCAGAATGTAGTAAACTAACACAGACACCAAGAAGAAGGGATTATATTGTAGCGTCAAACTGAACAGGATTGTGGGGCTCTGTCTGTCTGTCTGTTTGTGTGTCTGCAGTTGTTGTTGTTGTTATTAAGTCATTTAGCAGACACTTTTATCCAAAGCGACTTCCAGAGACTAGGGGGGTGAACTCTGCATCATCAACAACTGCTGCTGCTGCTGCAGAGTCACTTCCAATAGGAGCTTGTTTGTTTGATGTCTCATCCTGAAGGACGGAGCACAAGGAGGTTCAGTGACTTGCTCAGAGTCACACACACACACACACAGGGAGTCAGTGACTTACTAATAGTTACATTAGTTTTGCTTTATTCAGTTTCTATGCTACAGTCTTCAATATACTTTAAAATAATGGCCAAAAGTTTAGCATCGTCTCCATATAGAATGAACTGGTTCTGCTTCATGAAGTCAAATGAAACCTGCTGAATAATGCCATTTAACATATGCAATTACATACCACAGCTTGGTATAGTTTTCCACATGCTTCATGAACAACTGAGACCCGTGACATTTCAAAATCTAACATGAAATTCAACTGTACTACTGTTATGGCTTCCGGTAGACTTTTTTTGCAATATCATTTTGTAGTTTTTCTTTGATTACACGATGTTAAATAAAAGATCTGAATTATGTTCATGTAGTAGCTTTTTTAAAAAAATAGGATCTCTGAATCCTAAAATTCTAGTTGATGCAAAACTTTTTTGGCCACAGCTGTAGACCGTGTATAATTATTTACCTGCTTTAACTTCCTGTGAGCTTTCTTACAAAACGTGGCTTTGATCGGATTGACCTTTACCCTGATCCGCTGACGCTGGATTTGATTGTTTTACGACGCTGGCACACACACACACATTTCAAGTCTCTACACCAGTGTGTAAAATGTCTTGGCACGGCTCAAGATTAGTCATTGATATCCTTCATCTACCCACCTGCATGAAAACACCTCTGGGTGTGAATTTCAATTTCCACTCAGTAATCAGGGATATAGAAACACACTTGTATGTGAAAATGTTAGACCACTTTGTGCTTTAATCTTTAGTCTTAAACAGCTTGCTATTTTTTTTAAAAATCTGCAGAAAACATGCATATTGCTAGTAATATAATAAGGGGGATGGGAATCAGACTCCTATTCCACAGCAGTGTCACCCAGTCCAGGTTTTACTACCAGCTTGATCAGCCCCCAGTGTGTCTAGCTAACAAGCTCAGGTGTGTCTGATTATTAAACTGTAGTCTTATTATGTAGGAGGCTGTGTGGTCCAGTGGTTAAAGAAAAGGGCTTGTAACCAGGAGGTACCCGGTTCAAATCCCACCTCAGCCACTGACTCATTGTGTGACCCTGAGCAAGTCACTTAACCTCCTTGTGCTCCGTCTTTCGGGTGAGACGTAGTTGTAAGTGACTCTGCAGCTGATGCATAGTTCACACACCCTAGTCTCTGTAAGTCGCCTTGGATAAAGGCGTCTGCTAAATAAACAAATAATAATAATAATAACTCGCAGTAAAACCAGGAATGGATCAAACCGCTATGCAACTCTCAACTCTAATATGAAGCTCTAAACAGGCCACCAGGGCCCTGAATCTATCACCGAATGCCTGATCAAAGCCGTGGTGATCAATAACCGATTCAGCGAGCGGGTGTGTGCGTTGTTGTCGTTGCGGTGCGTGGCTCGGACTGGCGTTCCTCTGGCTGGCTTCCTGTGAGTTTCCTCTGGTGTTTAGCGTGCGGTAATCACCCTGCTAATGTGTGAGTGTGAGGTGTCGATGACGGGAGTGTGAATTGCTCAGCTGCGACTCCTCATTAGAAACGGTGAAGACAACGGTCTCAGCTTGTCCTGCAGAGAAGTCAGATACAGTAACGTGTGTGTGTGTGTGGAGACTGTGTTTTCTACTCTATCCTTCGCCTATATTTTTCAATAGGAGAATTCCAACACAGTTTATGCAAATGTAGCCTTTTGTTTGAGGAGGGCAGGGGTGCAACGCCAGCTGCCTCAAACAGCCTCCCCCCCCGCCCCATGACCTTGAACCTTTGACCTGTCCCTTGTAGGAGAGTGGGGGTCACAGTGGAATTCCAGTTAGGGGACCAGCTGGTTTAGAAGGGGAGGGGAGAGGCTGGCTCTTATCAATGCTGATGGCTTAAAGGGCTGTTGATTTTCGGCAGGGAGAGTGCGATCGAGGAGAGACCCTCCGATCTCAAGCCCAGCGCACAGACCCCCAGAGAACAATGGAGAACAGCAGCTGTCCTGCTAAATACGAGATTCGGGCAGACACTGCCCCCCGCTCCCCCACTCCCAAACCCCTCTTCTTTAGTATTCAAGGGAGGAGGGATAGGACTCCATCATGATTTAAACCCTGTAAAGGATGCTTCTGATGAGATGCAAAACCCAGGTCCTATTGGAAGTGACTCTGCAGCAGCCACTGACTCCCTGTGTGTGTGTGTGTGACCCTGAGCAAGTCACTGAACCTCCTTGTGCTCCATCCTTCAGGATGAGACGTCAAACAAACGAGCTCCTATTGGAAGTGACTCTGCAGCAGCCACTGACTCCCTGTGTGTGTGTGTGACCCTGAGCAAGTCACTGAACCTCCTTGTGCTCCGTCCTTCAGGATGAGACGTCAAACAAACGAGCTCCTATTGGAAGTGACTCTGCAGCAGCCACTGACTCCCTGTGTGTGTGTGTGACCCTGAGCAAGTCACTGAACCTCCTTGTGCTCCGTCCTTCGGAGGAGAAACTTTATTTATTTATTTATTTATTTAATGCACACAATACGTTAAACTAACCCTAATTCCACTTTGACACTGTTAACTAAACTTCCCTCAAGTTTCTAAAGTAATAAACTGGACGACTGAGCCCCTTTACCAGTTATCCAAAACACATCCGTGTAAAACACGGTGCGTTTCTGGGTCTTGCGCAGTCCGGTCTCCTCTCTGATCTTGGCTTTCACGCAGACCCCCCTGACACGCCTGGCAGACCTATTTAAATACGTGCCTGTTAATTACAGCCAGGTGACCTGGATCAATAAAAACAACCAAACCGTTAAACCACGACCCTGCGGCTGTGCAGAGCAACCACAAAAACACCCATCCCCTCAGTCTAACGAACAGAAAGCCAACGCCAGCTTCATACAAATCATCGGGAAGAAACAAATACACGTTTCAACGCACAGTATATTTATAACACGTACAAAACGACTCTTGTTTCTCGTCTGTTTGCAATATTATCTTCACGAAAGGGTTACAGCGATTCCCTGCCTTTACTTGTTCTATGCTATTTCGTTTTTTTAAAATTTATTTATAGCCAGGGGGGCTGGATGTTAATGACAAATTCTGAGAATTAAGGCCTGTAATTTGAACACGCTTGGTCATGCTTAATTTATTCATCTGCCAAACCGCAACCCAGACTTTTTCAACCACCTATGTATATATATATATTACACACATAATCTCCCCATTTGAGGAGTCAATAGCCCTGGATGCGTTCACAGAGATAATTATGTGCAGAATCGGACCAATTCAGCCAATGGCTGCGTTCACGTCGATCATTCTTATAAGATCATTGGCTAAATTGGTCAGATTCTGCACAGCATCTGCGCAGCATTGTGTCGTTCTGTGTGAAATATCACGTGGTGGAGAGAGGTCTGGTAAAGCAAAAGGAAGCATTGTAAAGCACAGAGAGGTCTGGTAAAGCATAGGGAAGCATTGTAAAGCACAGAGAGGTCTGGTAAAGCAAAAGGAAGCATTGTAAAGCACAGAGAGGTCTGGTAAAGCAAAAGGAAGCATTGTAAAGCACAGAGAGGTCTGGTAAAGCATAGGGAAGCATTGTAAAGCACAGAGAGGTCTGGTAAAGCATAGGGAAGCATTGTAAAGCACAGAGAGGTCTGGTAAAGCATAGGGAAGCATTGTAAAGCACAGAGAGGTCTGGTAAAGCATAGGGAAGCATTGTAAAGCACAGAGAGGTCTGGTAAAGCATAGGGAAGCATTGTAAAGCACAGAGAGGTCTGGTAAAGCATAGGGAAGCATTGTAAAGCACAGAGAGGTCTGGTAAAGCATAGGGAAGCATTGTAAAGCACAGAGAGGTCTGGTAAAGCATAGGGAAGCATTGTAAAGCACAGAGAGGTCTGGTAAAGCAAAAGGAAGCATTGTAAAGCACAGAGAGGTCTGGTAAAGCAAAAGGAAGCATTGTAAAGCACAGAGAGGTCTGGTAAAGCATAAGGAAGCATTGTAAAGCACAGAGAGGTCTGGTAAAGCATAGGGAAGCATTGTAAAGCACAGAGAGGTCTGGTAAAGCATAGGGAAGCATTGTAAAGCACAGAGAGGTCTGGTAAAGCATAGGGAAGCATTGTAAAGCACAGAGAGGTCTGGTAAAGCATAGGGAAGCATTGTAAAGCACAGAGAGGTCTGGTAAAGCATAGGGAAGCATTGTAAAGCACAGAGAGGTCTGGTAAAGCATAGGGAAGCATTGTAAAGCACAGAGTGGTCTGGTAAAGCACAGGGAAGCATTGTAAAGCACAGAGTGGTCTGGTAAAGCATAGGGAAGCATTGTAAAGCACAGAGATGCATGGGAAAGGATAGTCAAGTACAAAATGGCATGGTACACTTTTTATAAGGGTCCCGGCACTAGTGACAGACAAAGACTTTTTACAGCCAGTCCAAGCAGCACAATACGCTTGCAATTAGAAGCTGCAATAGCCCCCTTTTGCAACACAATGGAGCATTGAATAAGACAATCTGCCGGCACTGTAAACAGCACATCAAAGAGAGCAAATAACACAGCTCCCAGTCGCAATACACGATCCCTGAATGATCTGCTAGCCACATTTCACAAACAAAAGCCATCGCATTTACACATCAAGAGCCTTAATTAAAATGTGCAACCCATTCTCTCACCTCTTATTAGCTTTATTAACATGATCACCGGTCCCTCCCTTTAAAGGAGCGATGACCATCTTTAAAATCCATTCTCTCACCTCTTATTAGCTTTATTAACATGATCACCGGCCCCTCCCTTTAAAGGAGCGCTGACCATCTTTAAAATCCATTCTCTCACCTCTTATTAGCTTTATTAACATGATCACCGGTCCCTCCCTTTAAAGGAGCATCAAGAGCCTTAATTAAAATGTGCAACCCATTCTCTCACCTCTTATTAGCTTTATTAACATGATCACCGGTCCCTCCCTTTAAAGGAGCGATGACCATCTTTAAAATCCATTCTCTCACCTCTTATTAGCTTTATTAACATGATCACCGGCCCCTCCCTTTAAAGGAGCGCTGACCATCTTTAAAATCCATTCTCTCACCTCTTATTAGCTTTATTAACATGATCACCGGTCCCTCCCTTTAAAGGAGCGATGACCATCTTTAAAATCCATTCTCTCACCTCTTATTAGCTTTATTAACATGATCACTGGCCCCTCCCTTTAAAGGAGCGCTGACCATCTATAAAATCCATTCTCTCACCTCTTATTAGCTTTATTAACATGATCACCGGCCCCTCCCTTTAAAGGAGCGCTGACCATCTTTAAAATCCATTCTCTCACCTCTTATTAGCTTTATTAATGTTTGTCATTGAATTTACACTGAAGACACAGAGAAAGACTTCTGGTGGAAACGTTTGTCGTTGAATTTACAGGTTTCTAAACATACAGTATAGCCTAATACCTAGGCTCTTTGAAACACACACAGTATTAGTATTTACATTGGCAGGTGCTTCTAGGAGTTCTACGGGCTTTATTTGCTGTCCAGTCTGGCATAAGGATGATCGCTTGATGAAGAGAAACGAGACTATAGACGACCACAGCCCCCTCCCCCAAATCCTCTGTCTAGGACGATGGACCCCTCACTCCCTCCTCTCTCCCCTCTCTCTCTCTCTCTCTCCGCAGACAGCGCTATGAATGCATCAATACGTCTTTCCTTGACAGTTCTCTTTCTTCAAGTATTTTTCCCAGGGAGAGGGGGGCGGGCTGGAGAACAATACAGACCCCCGTTCGGATCGAGGAGGGGGTGTAGGAGGGTCTGTCTGTTCCGATTTTAAAGTTTTTTTTTTTTTTTAGAATGCAGCTAAAGGGTTCTGACCAGGAGTTTTAATTTTTGAAGCGATGAAAACAAGCAAAGAAAATATTGAAAACTGAGTCAGTTTCTGCTTTGAAGCGTTTCCCAACAGCTTGTAATAATATAGAATTCTTTCTTTCTTTCTTTCTTTCTTTCTTTCTTTCTTTCTTTCTTTCTTTCTTTCAATAAGGTTTTATTGATGCAGATAGCATATTGCTGTATATAATCCCTTGGAAAAGTTTAGTAAAAGCGCAGCCAAGTGTAATAAAACACAGAGAGGTCTGGTAAAGCATAGGGAAGCATTGTAAATCACAGAGAGGTCTGGTAAAGCATAGGGAAGCATTGTAAAGCACAGAGAGGTCTGGTAAAGCATAGGGAAGCATTGTAAAGCACAGAGAGGTCTGGTAAAGCATAGGGAAGCATTGTAAAGCACAGAGAGGTATGGTAAAGCATAGGGAAGCATTGTAAAGCACAGAGAGGTGTGATAAAGCATAGGGAAGCATTGAAAAGCACAGAGAGGTCTGGTAAAGCATAGGGAAGCATTGTAAAGCACAGAGAGGTGTGGTAAAGCACAGGGAAGCATTGTAAAGCACAGAGAGGTCTGGTAAAGCATAGGGAAGCATTATAAAGCACAGAGATGTCTGGTAAAGCATAGGGAAGCATTGTAAAGCACAGAGAGGTGTGGTAAAGCATATTAAAAGCTATGGTGAATGCAGAGTAATACCACAGTAGCACTTTGCCTGTTTTTAAATAAAATTAAAGCAACTCTTTCTCTCCCCCCCCCCCCTCCCCCCCCTACAGGCACGTTGCGTCCCGTCCGCCGCAGTTTCTACGACCCGACGTCGGCCCCGGGGCAGGGCGTGGTCTGGGAGTGGGAGAACGATTCGGGCTCGTGGACCCCCTACGACATGGAGATCGGGATCCCCATCCAGGTGGCCCGGGACAGGCAGCAGCCCTGGTTGGACCTGACCCCCATCGGCTTCTGCTACGTCATTGACTTCACCTCCATGAGTCAGGTGAACCGGCAGACTCAGAGGAGGCGACGCGTCCAACGCAGGCTGGACCTGGCTTACCCGTTAGTGAGCGGGACCCTGCCCAAATCCCAGTCCTGGCCCGCCGCTGGGACTGGCACAGCGGGAGGAGCAAGCAGCGGCGCCAACGTTACCCCCGCCACCCCACAGCCTCCCTGCAGCTGCCAGCAGTGCCTTCTGGTGATGAGAGTTAAGGCAGCAGCTACGGCCGCCTCTACTCTCAGCCCGCAGGGTCGCAAAGGCAAAGGGAGCCCCAGCCTGGGAGCCAGGAACGGGAGCCCCAGGTCCTCCTCTCTCGCCGCTGCTGCAGGAGGGACTCGCGGATCTGCCAGCGCCAGCGCCCCTGTCCTGTCTTCCGCTGGTCCGCTCAGCCCCAGGACGGTTAAGGCTCCCGCAGCCAGCACAGGCACCCTGTCCCGTGCCGGTCTCGCCACGTTGAGCCGCCCGGCTCTCCAGAGGATTGCCATGGCGCAGTCCCGCGCCCTCATCGCTTCAGGGTAAGAGGGCAAAGGGTGGGTACGGGTGGGTAAAGAAAGGTTGTTGGGTTCTTTTTTTTTAATGAATGTTGGCTGTAGTGATTTTTGGTTATAGGTTGAGCTGTTGTTTTGTTTTTTTGAGAGTTTAGTAGCTGTTCTTCAGTTCCGGTTTTTATAAAGTGTGTTTTGTTTTTTATGAGGTTTGCGATCGGGTTGGTATTAAGAACATAAGAAGAACATAAGAAAGTTTCCAAACGAGAGGAGGCCCCATTCAGCCCGTCTTGCACGTTTGGTTGTTAGTAGCTTATTGATCCCAGAATCTCATCAAGCAGCTTCTTGAAGGATGCCAGGGTGCATTGGGATAGTCATGCTGTGATTGCAGTGCTGTGATTGGCTAGCGATGATGTCATGCTGGATCGAGGTCACCGGTGCCCCCCCCCCCCTGCTGTCTCTCTCTGCTGTCTTTAGCTTCTGTAGCCCCACATCAGCCTGCCGTACACAGCCTGTCATGTGACTGTCTGTCCTGTATTGTTCCCAGCTACTGTTGTCCCCCCAATTTAAATGAAACTCTTAATAAAGAGCCCCCCTCGCTCCCTCCTGCCTCTCCCTCATTCTGCCTCCCAGGCTGCTCTCCCAGGATTGTGTTTGTGCAGGTCTCGTTTCCACGGCAACCTTTGTCAAGATTTTTTTTTTCTCCTTGCAGCTGCTAGGGGGGAGGGAGGAGGGGCTTCTCCCTGGTTTCCATGGTGACTAAAACCTAGACTGATTTACAGCACAATGTCTCTATAGGCACTGAAGGAGAAAATATTGCAGGCGAGGGTAAAAAAAAAAAAAAAACTAAACAAAACCACAAACACACAGGACTGCAAAGGAATGTGCATTGAATCCCTGAGGGGTTTCTAGACAGGACAGATGGTTGTGCCCCCACACACACACAAAGCACATCTAAAATATCTAGGATGTTAGAGCTGAGGAGGGTCTGGGAGGGAGGGAAGCAGTGTGGCTCTAGTGGAGCTGAGGAGGGTCTGGGAGGGAGGGAAGCAGTGTGGCTCTAGTGGAGCTGAGGAGGGACTGGGAGGGAGGGAAGCAGTGTGGCTCTAGTGGAGCTGAGGAGGGACTGGGAGGGAGGGAAGCAGTGTGGCTCTAGTGGAGCTGAGGAGGGTCTGGGAGGGAGGGAAGCAGTGTGGCTCTAGTGGAGCTGAGGAGGGACTGGGAGGGAGGGAAGCAGTGTGGCTCTAGTGGAGCTGAGGAGGGACTGGGAGGGAGGGAAGCAGTGTGGCTCTAGTGGAGCTGAGGAGGGACTGGGAGGGAGGGAAGCAGTGTGGCTCTAGTGGAGCTGAGGAGGGTCTGGGAGGGAGGGAAGCAGTGTGGCTCTAGTGGAGCTGAGGAGGGACTGGGAGGGAGGGAAGCAGTGTGGCTCTAGTGGAGCTGAGGAGGGACTGGGAGGGAAGGAGTGTGGCTCTAGTGGAGCTAAGGAGAGTCTGGGAGGGAGGGAAGCAGTGTGGCTCTAGTGGAGATGAGGAGGGACTGGGAGGGAAGCAGTGTGGCTCTAGCGGAGCTGAGGAGGGACTGGGAGGGAGGGAAGCAGTGTGGCTCTAGTGGAGCTGAGGAGGGACTGGGAGGGAGGGAAGCAGTGTGGCTCTAGTGGAGCTGAGGAGGGACTGGGAGGGAGGGAAGCAGTGTGGCTCTAGTGGAGCTGAGGAGGGACTGGGAGGGAGATGTTTGTGGATGCGAGGCTGTTCAGAATAGCCTGCAAGTCTCTTGCTATAACAAGCCCAGTCTGGTGAGAGATCAGTGCAGGGCTGTCTGGTATTGCATTTGCATGCTGGGAATCGCACAGAGAGCCGCCTTCGTCTGCAAGAATCTGTTCATTTTAATCCAGCCCAAGAGACACTGCAGGGTAAACCCTGTCTGTCCCGGAGTGACCCTGCTAAAGGACACCTGGGCAAGAGACTGTCCCCTCTCACACACAGGACCCTGCTAGAGGACACCTGTGTAAGAGTCTGTCTCCTCTTTACACCACTGATCAGGCCGTCCCTCAAACGCAACCCCTCAAAACACTGTCTGCTTTGCAGGGATGGGAATAAGACTGTTGCATTTACTAACCTGGTTTGCCATGCTTATTAATCTTATTTACCAGACATCTCTGTGCTTTACAATGCTTCCCTATGCTTTACCAGACCTCTCTGTGCTTTACAATGCTTCCCTATGCTTTACCAGACCTCTCTGTGCTTTACAATGCTTCCCTATGCTTTACCACCCCTCTCTGTGCTTTACAATGCTTCCCTGTGCTTTACCAGACCTCGCTGTGCTTTACAATGCTTCCCTATGCTTTACCGAACTCTCTGTGCTTTATAATGGAAGGGCTTTTTGTGAGCAGACATCTGACTCTCTAGAGGTCTCTTGAAGTGTGACGTTGGCAGGACTGTGTATCGGAGACTAGCACAGTGCCTTCAGTACAGCTGTGAACCAACAAGTCACAAGAAAATATTTACACAAGAATCCAAACAAGCAATTTAAAATACATTTAGAGTTAACCAAACCAGCCTGTCAGTGACATCATCCACCCCCCATCCCAGCAATATAAACCAGCCTGTCAGTGACATCATCCAGCCCCCATCCCAGCAATATAAACCAGCCTGTCAGTGACATCATCCAGCCCCCATCCCAGCAATATAAACCAGCCTGTCAGTGACATCATCCAGCCCCCATCCCAGCAATATAAACCCGTGTCTTCCATTCACCATCTCCACGACCTGCATGTTCACAATCTGAGCTATCAGTGAGGGAAAGGTCGACGTGCAGTTTTGCAAAACAAAATCTTTATCATTTTGAAACATTAATTTTCTAATAAGTTCCCAGGTTTTGAAAATCTTGGGTGTGTTTTATTTTTTTCATGATCACTAGTGTGTGTGTGTGTGTGTGTGTGTGTGTGTGTGTGTGTGTGTGTGTGTGTGTGTGTCCGCGTGACTGTAATTGTGTAAATGGGAAAATTTCTGTTTAAAAAAACAAAACAAAAACACACAGACACATTTTCACAGACAAGATTGAGTTGCATGCCCCCTGGTGGACGTTTCTGCATCACTTCAGAAATTAATTTAAGATTGGATTTATTGTCTTATTAAACAAAGAGCCTTGTAATGTTGTTGAAGCTGACACCCTGGGATCCTTCAAGAAGCTGCTTGATGAGATTCTGGGATCAATAAGCTACTAACAACCAAACGAGCAAGATGGGCTGAATGGCCTCCTCTCATTTGTAAACTTTCTTATGTTCTTATGTAAGTAATCATGTTAATAAAGCTAATAAGAGGTGAGAGAATGGATTTTAAAGATGGTCAGCACTCCTTTAAAGGGAGGGCCCAGTGATCATGTTAATAAAGCTAATAAGAGGTGAGAGAATGGATTTTAAAGATGGTCAGCGCTCCTTTAAAGGGAGGGGCCGGTGATCCTGTTAATAAAGCTAATAAGAGGTGAGAGAATGGATTTTAAAGATGGTCAGCGCTCCTTTAAAGGGAGGGACCAGTGATCATGTTAATAAAGCTAATAAGAGGTGAGAGAATGGATTTTAAAGCTGGTCAGCGCTCCTTTAAAGGGAGGGGCCGGTGATCATGTTAATAAAGCTCATAAGAGGTGAGAGAATGGATGTTGAAGATAAACACGTATTTATAGGCCAGGTAAACACGTCTTGCTTCGGATGCTAGTTTGAGCCCCTGCGTTGCTAAGCCGGGAGTCTATCCTGCTTTGAAGATTAGGCTCCGCCCCTATGAGGTCACTGGGGAGGGGGCGGGGTTAGCGGCTATAAGAGAGTTAGATCTCTGATGTGTCACCCAGCATTTGGACTACAGCTTTCTGTATCGGTGAAGTTTCCTTTAGAAAAAAAATAACAATGACCGTGATACAAATGCTACGGTGAGTTTTTCATTTCAATTAATAGTAATAATAATGATAATATTAATAATAATCCTTTCAGATTTTAATGCAGCTGATTCCCATGATTGATTGGACAGACTTGTTTTTACTGTAAGTGGGTCGTCAGGATAGATTCACTTCTGTTAGTTTAGTGAGGGGACAGACAGCAGTCTTGTACCATGAGAGACAGGGACACGGAGGTGGACTGGACACTGCTATTGGTTTAGTGAGGGGACAGACAGCAGTGTTGTTGTATGAGAGACAGGGACAGGGGAGGTGGACTGGACACTGCTATTGGTTTAGTGAGGGGACAGACAGCAGTGTTGTTGTATGAGAGACAGGGACAGGGAGGTGGACTGGACACTGCTATTGGTTTAGTGAGGGGACAGACAGCAGTGTTGTTGTATGAGAGACAGGGACAGGGAGGTGGACTGGACACTGCTATTGGTTTAGTGAGGGGACAGACAGCAGTGTTGTTGTATGAGAGACAGGGACAGGGAGGTGGACTGGACACTGCTATTGGTTTAGTGAGGGGACAGACAGCAGTGTTGTTGTATGAGAGACAGGGACAGGGAGGTGGACTGGACACTGCTATTGGTTTAGTGAGGGGACAGACAGCAGTGTTGTTGTATGAGAGACAGGGACAGGGAGGTGGACTGGACACTGCTATTGGTTTAGTGAGGGGACAGACAGCAGTGTTGTTGTATAGAGACAGGGAGAGGGGAGGTGGACCGCACAGAGTCGCTTCAGTGGTTCAGTTCTTTCTCTCCCATGCCAGTTCACACGCTGTGCGGGTTTTTCTGACGCTGGTGTGTAATTGGATCAGGGTGGATGATTTGAAGCGTGCGTAATCTCCAGAGCTCTAATACCCCGGAGCTTAGAAGGAGGGGCGTACTTTTTGCATGTCTGTCACAGTTGTGAACCAAAATATAGAGCAGGTGACGTAGAGAGCTGACCAAGTCTTTGAATCCATTGCTGTGCCTCTTAATCGCTTTTATAAGCATTTCATATGATCCCCTTTCAAAGGAGTGCTGACCATCTATAAAATCCATTCTCTCGCCTCTTAATAGCTTTATTAACATGATCACCGGCCCCTCCCTTTAAAGGAGCGCTGACCATCTTTAAAATCCATTCTCTCGCCACTTATTAGCTTTATTAACATGATCACCGGCCCCTCCCTTTAAAGGAACGCTGACCATCTTTAAAATCCATTCTCTCACCTCTTATTAGCTTTATTAACATGATCACCGGCCCCTCCCTTTAAAGGAGCGCTGACCATCTTTAAAATCCATTCTCTCACCTCTTACTAGCCTTCTTAACAGTATGATAGGGTCTCCTGTGCTTGTGCTACCATTGCCTCTCTGTGTAATACAGAACCATTATTGCATTGTCATTGTAGTGCCTCTGTCTGTCTGTCTGCCTGCGTTGCCGCTGAAGATCAGTGGCGATCTGATGCTGGTGAAAGTCTCTGTCAAATCTCTTCTAACGACCACTGGTATTTTCCCAGTCCTCCCAGTTGCTCAGTGCGTGTGTTTTTGTGTGTTGCAGGGTGCCCACGGTACCAGTAAAGAACTTAAATGGTTCCAGTCCAGTTCACCCAGCGCTGGCAGGTAAGAGAATCGGAGCGATCCTCGATTTTTGAAACCGCGATTCCAGTTTCATTAACGAAGCGAAGGCTGTCAAATAACAGCAGCTGACACAAATTAACACCTGAAATCTCACTGGGCCTGTTTTCAATCCCATTGGCTAAACGGGTCTCAAAATGTGCAGCTTCGAGAGACACACATTCACTCTAGAGCATGTGTGGGTTTTTTCCAGTTGAAAACCTGATATCTGGTACGGATTTAGGTTGAAGGAAAAGTTCTCTGGTTTTTTAAAGCCTTGTTCTCTGTCGACACTTTCTGGGTCACCCACAGCAGTGTCTTCTGGGTAACCCACAGCAGTGTCTTCTGGGTCAAAGCCTGTCAGTCAACCGGAGAAGCAGCAGCTGATTGGTTGATAACAACGATTGGGGCGGGGTGGAGGGTACACGGCTATCCGAAAGCTTAGTCGGGGTTTTTAAAATAGAAGATCGAGGGTAAAATATGAATAGAAGAGATTTTTTAGTTTGTTGCAGTAGAATCGCTTTCAGCGTGAAGTCCACTTGATTACAACCACAGTGATCTTCTCCCATTGACTGCAATATAGAGGCACCTTGACTATATTAATTGCTAGTCTTTCTAAGGACTGTTCTGTGTGTGCTGAGACCTGTCAAGGTGTGAATTGAGATGTGTGTGCGTTGACAGGTATCACAGGGATTTTGATGAGTGCTGCCGGTCTGCCCGTGTGTCTGACCCGCCCCCCCAAACTGGTCCTGCACCCCCCGTCTGTGAGCAAGAGCGACATGAAACCCATCCCGGGGATCGGAACCTCCTGTCGCAAGACCAGCAAGAAGCAGGCACGCCAGGGTGAGCCATTTTATTATTATTATTATTATTATTATTATTATTATTATTATTATTATTATTTATTTCTTAGCAGACGCCCTTATCCAGGGCGACTTACAATTGTTACAAGATATCACATTATTTTTACATACAATTCCCCATTTATACAGTTGGGTTTTTACTGGAGCAATCTAGGAGGCTGTGTGGTCCAGTGGTTAAAGAAAAGGGCTTGTAACCAGGAGGTCCCCGGTTCAAATCCCACCTCAGCCACTGACTCATTGTGTGACCCTGAGCAAGTCACTTCACCTCCTTGTGCTCCGTCTTTCGGGTGAGATGTAGTTGTAAGTGACTCTGCAGCTGATGCATAGTTCACACACCCTAGTCTCTGTAAGTCGCCTTGGATAAAGGTGTCTGCTAAATAAACAAATAATAATAATAATAATCTAGGTAAAGTACCTTGCTCAATGGTACAGCAGCAGTGTCCCCCCACCTGGGATTGAACCCACGACCCTCCGGTCAAGAGTCCAGCTTTATTACACTGAACTAGACACCCCTACCCCTACCCCTACCCCTACCCCTACCCTTACCCCTACCCCTACCCTCCCCCTCTGCTCTGAGTGTGTGCAATACCCCTGCTTTATAACACTGAACTACACACCCCAGCCCTAACCCCTACCCTCCCCCTCTGCTCTGAGTGTGTGCAATACCCCTGCTTTATAACACTGAACTACACACCCCAGCCCCACCCCTCTGCTCCATTCAGGTCAGAGTAGATTTTTTACTTGATAACTTTTTTTTTTTTGCTCGATTCCCAGAATTCACAGCATGTCGTTTTCGTGTCGTTTATTTTCCCCCCCCAGGTAAAACTCCGGAGGAGGTGGTGAAGAAATACCTTCAGAAAGTGCGGAACCCCCCGGAAGAGGTGAGTCTGTCCATCAGTCTCCGTCTCTCCGTCCGCGTCGGTCTCAGATTCAGTCTTGCAGTTTTACCGTGCTTTTCCCATAGCTATACTATGCATAGTTTACCCTGGTTTTATTAATATGCTTTACCAGACCTCTCTGTGCTTTACAATGCTTCCCTATGCTTTACCAGACCTCTCTGTGCTTTACAATGTTTCCCTATGCTTTACCAGACCTCTCTGTGCTTTACAATGCTTCCCTATGCTTTACCAGACCTCTCTGTGCTTTACAATGCTTCCCTATGCTTTACCACACCTCTCTGTGCTTTACAATGCTTCCCTATGCTTTACCAGACCTCTCTGTGCTTTAACAGACCTCCCTATGCTTTACCAGACCTCTCTGTGCTTTACAATGCTTCCCTATGCTTTACCAGACCTCTCTGTGCTTTACAATGCTTCCCTATGCTTTACCAGACCTCTCTGTGCTTTACAATGCTTCCCTATGCTTTACCAGACCTCTCTGTGCTTTACAATGCTTCCCTATGCTTTACCACACCTCTCTGTGCTTTATTACACTTTGCTGTGTTTTCTCTGCAGTGGAAACTGTTTTATAAGGGAGCCGCTAATTCAAAGAAACTGCAATTAATTGTGCATCCGCTAACAGGACTTGAATTGTTACAGATTTTCTCTCTCTCTCTCCCTCCTCCTCAGGACTGCACTATCTGTATGGAGAAGCTAGCCTCTCCATCTGGCTACAAGAACGCTCCTGGTCAGCCTCTGGTCAAGCCAGACCTGGTGGGCAAGCTGACCAAATGCGGCCACATCTACCACCTGCACTGCCTGGTGGCCATGTACAACAACGGCAACAAGGTGGGTCCGAACAGGAGGCTGTCGGTCAAGCACAGTCGTTTTGGTTGCACAGCAGTGTCACCCAGTCCAGGTTTTACTACCAGCTTGATCAGCCCCAGTGTGTCTAGCTAACAAGCTCAGGTGTGTCTGATTATTAAACTCCCAGTGAAACCAGGACTGGATCACACTGCTGTGCAACAGGGAGTCTTATTTCCACCCCTGGTAGTCCAAGAGTGTAGCGTGCATTCTCTTCTCTAATGTGTGTCTCTCTGAGTGTCTCTGTGTGTCTCTA
>CM060303.1:1276162-1288662 GCA_030684275.1 Acipenser oxyrinchus oxyrinchus | reverse complement strand
AG
Organism: Acipenser oxyrinchus oxyrinchus; assembly: GCA_030684275.1. Lineage (NCBI taxonomy): Eukaryota > Metazoa > Chordata > Actinopteri > Acipenseriformes > Acipenseridae > Acipenser > Acipenser oxyrinchus. The sequence continues at coordinate 1,288,660 of CM060303.1, read as the reverse complement.
ATCGACCTCGATGACAGACTCAAAGTAATGGTTGTTCTGACCAAACCGTGCGTGTGATTTTTTTGTTGTTTGTTTCCTCTCTCTCTTTCTTTCCCTGTTCGGATCGCGATGTATTTTTAATAAAAAAAAATTTAAAAAAATGTATGACGATGTGTTAAAGGGGGCGTGTCAGTGTGACACGTGGTTCCTGCTGTTAGGATTGTGTGCTCCCTCCCCCCCCTCACACAGGGTCGCTATGCGGGCGTGAATGGGGGGGGGGTGTTTATGTCGTTGATTCTTTTTTTTTTTTGGGGGGGGGGGAGTGGGAAGGGTATTAAAAAAAAATAACTAACAACTTTAAACGATTGTAAATAAAATGAAATAACAAAATGAAACATACTTGTGTCATCTGTTTATTTATTATTGTTAGCGTTGATATGCTATATTATTATCATTGCTATTAATAATTATTATTAATAATAGTATTGTGTATTATCTCTCTGTATACTGTATTTTAGAACTTTACCGCGCTAAATTCTATCAAAAATACATTTGTTGGGACAAAAAATTACTTGCGCCAACCGGGACTCGAACCCGGGTCGCAAGAATGGGAATCTTGCATGATACCCCTACACTACTGGCGCTATTATAGTGTCTGTGTGTCTTAATACCCCTCCTACCTGATCCATCCAGAGGTATTCAGTAAATGAAGGGGTCTGAGTGAGGAGACATGCGCAGTACAATCCCCCAGCCCCGGTCTTACTGGATATCATTTGTTGTTGACAAACTTTTTTTTTTTAATGTTACAGATTACACAGCGACTGTATTTCTGTCAAGCCAATTTCTTATCCTATCGGTCAATTTATAATATATAATGAAAATTAAAAAAAATATTGCCAGGCCCCAGCGAGATTTGAACTCGCGACCCCTGGTTTACAAGACCAGTGCTCTAACCCCTGAGCTATGGAGCCTGCGGACGGGAAAGCCACAGAAGAATCCGTAGAAGCACTTCACTCACTACCCAGGAGCCGCCGCCAGAGGGCGCTGTGGGACAGGGAATACGGTAAGGTTAAAACAGGGCACGGTTTGGTCTCATTAAAAAAACATAAGAGAAATAAACTAGGAACGGATCAAGCTGCTATGCGATGGGAGTCTTATTCCCATCTCTATAAGAAAAGTTTTTTTTTTCTGAAGCCTCTTTACCTGTGTTTTCGTTTGAACGTTTCGTTTTGCTACAGCAGCTTGTCCGAATGGTAGGTCGCCACAGCTTCCCTGGTGGTCTAGTGGTTAGGATTCGGCGCTCTCACCGCCGCGGCCCGGGTTCGATTCCCGGTCAGGGAACTTCTTATTTTTTTATTATTATTATTATTTTTTTAAATAAATGTTACTATATTTTTTCTATAACATTTTTTAAATTGTTTATTCTATTTGGAGTGAGAGCTGAGATAAATAAGACAAATCCACGTTATATATATATATATATATATATATATATATATATATATATATATATATATATATATATATATATATATATATATTAATGCAATTTATCCAGCTATATAAAAATACTTAAATAAATAAAAAAATACTACTTAGGTCCGGTTTGTATGGTATGGAGGATATATTTAATTCTCGCATAAAATACTCTCCATTGGACGGTAAGGCGGTCTTGCAAATTAAATACGGACTGACATACAGAGCCGTTTGTCTCTTACGAATTGAATAAATATGCCTCTAATGATACGATATTGAGGACATTCTCAAGCCGTTGTTATCACGGATTCAAACCCCGTCCTTTCCTTTTTTATTCGTTTATATTTGACGTTGTATTGTCTTACAGCTCAAAATACAGACCCTAACAGTATTCTCCGTCAGCATAGGTTCTGTATATTGCTTGAGGGGAGACGGATCTGTTGTGAAGCGACTATACTTAGCTTCGTTTAGCTGTAACTTTTAAAATAAACGTATTATTTCAGATTCGGATAGTCTTGATCAAAAACGTCAGCGGTTCTATGGTGTAATGGTTAGCACTCTGGACTTTGAATCCAGCGATCCGAGTTCAAATCTCGGTAGAACCAAACTTTTCTATTATTATGGTGTGTTTTTCTTGGTAAACCACCGACTAAAGTCTTAAGAAAAGCCGACTTCCCAAAGTTTCGGTTTCTTTAACACACCTTTGTCAAGGGAAAGTGTGTTTGAAAACAAACAGCTAAACTACTTTTTTAGAGAGAGAGAGAGAGAGAGAGAGAGAGAGAGAGAGAGAGAGAGAGAGATTCTTTTTTTTTTTGGCTGTACGCAAAAGGTTTAAATGATTTAAAAAAAAACGACACCATCCACAGAATCCTTGGAAACAAAATAATAATTTAATGCACTGTGTTGACTTTTCTGTGTTGGCTGTTCCTGAAAAAAAACTGGCTTCATGTTCCCTAGTTTGAGGTTTGCTGTATCAAACCCCAAGTCTCCCGCGCAGTGGCCTGAACCCCGGTCTCCTGAACCCCAGTCCCGAGCCCACACAAAGCGGCTCCGTGTTCTCCTCGGCTTTAAGATTACGTCACTGCTACGGAATGTTTGTTTCCTAGGTTGTCATGCCAACGGGGAGGGGATGGCTTCCCGGGCCGAGTCGTTTAGTGTCAGCGAGGGTTCAGCCCGGGGGTGGCGGTCGACCTGGGGTTTTATTTCTGAATGAAAGCGAGTCTTGTGGCGTCTGTTGAGAATTCCTCCGGGGAGCGGATGGTAACCAAGGACGAGGCTGAACTTGTTCACCCGGCTCAACAAAGGACGCGATTTTACCAACAGAGAGACGGCCGCGGATTCCTTATAATATAGAGCAGGGCGACCCCTCCGAAACCACCGCGGCATTTAGTCATGATTAATCATGTCCGAGTCACTGTTGAACTTTAAGGCTGAATTTTAAGCCCCCGACGTGTTTAATTGGGCTTCAAAACGGCGACAATAAAGCGGCGGTTTGACTGCATCAAGAGATCATTTGAAATACGAGGCAAAACAAGAATTTAAAAAACACAAGAAGATGGGTTGATATGACGAATGTGCCATTAGTTAAAAAAAAAAAAATTAAAAAACAGCAGTGTAATTAAGCATAATGCATTGTAAAGCACAGAGAGGTCTGGTAAAGCATAGGGAAGCATTGTAAAGCACAGAGAGGTGTGGTAAAGCACAGGTAAGCATTGTAAAGCACAGAGAGGTCTGGTAAAGCATAGGGAAGCATTGTAAAGCACAGAGAGGTCTGGTAAAGCATAGGGAAGCATTGTAAAGCACAGAGAGGTCTGGTAAAGCATAGGGAAGCATTGTAAAGCACAGAGAGGTCTGGTAAAGCATAGGGAAGCATTGTAAAGCACAGAGAGGTGTGGTAAAGCATAGGGAAGCATTGTAAAGCACAGAGAGGTCTGGTAAAGCATAGGGAAGCATTGTAAAGCACAGAGAGGTCTGGTAAAGCATAGGGAAGCATTGTAAAGCACAGAGAGGTGTGGTAAAGCATAGGGCAGCATTGTAAACCACAGAAAGGTATGGTAAAGCACTTGGGAACAGCAGGGAGCGAATTTGATTCCCACAACCGTGTCGGAAGCGACGGTCTCACAGCATACGCACGACAGCTGCGTTCTGAATTGAAGTGCGTCCACAGTTCTGTCAACATTATTGTCGAGGAAGCAAACTGCAGTAAGCGATTTACCATCAGTACGATTAGACCAGCGAGAGGGTCTACCGAAGGGTCTGGAGCAATCATTGAAAAAGCACCCCCCGTGATGAAAGCCCAGCAAAGTGTAATAAAGAATAAATCATGGTAAAGCACAGAGAGGTCTGGTAAAGCATAGGGAAGCATTGTAAAGCACAGAGAGGTCTGGTAAAGCATAGGGAAGCATTGTAAAGCACAGAGAGGTGTGGTGAAGCATAGGGAAGCATTGTAAAGCACAGAGAGGTCTGGTAAAGCATAGGGAAGCATTGTAAAGCACAGAGAGGTGTGGTAAAGCATAGGGAAGCATTGTAAAGCACAGAGAGGTCTGGTAAAGCATAGGGAAGCATTGTAAAGCACAGAGAGCTGTGGTAAAGCATAGGGAAGCATTGTAAAGCACAGAGAGGTCTGGTAAAGCATAGGGAAGCATTGTAAAGCACAGAGAGGTGTGGTAAAGCATAGGGAAGCATTGTGAAGCACAGAGAGGTGTGGTAAAGCATAGGGAAGCATTGTAAAGCACAGAGGTATGGTAAAGCATAGGGAAGCATTGTAAAGCTTAGAGAGGTCTGGTAAAGCATAGGGAAGCATTGTAAAGCACAGAGAGGTCTGGTAAAGCATAGGGAAGCTTTGTAAAGCACAGAGAGGTCTGGTAAAGCATAGGGAAGCATTGTAAAGCACAGAGTGGGCTGATAAAGCTTAGAGAGGTCTGGTAAAGCATAGGGAAGCATTGTAAAGCTTAGAGAGGTCTGGTAAAGCATAGGGAAGCATTGTAAAGCACAGAGAGGTCTGGTAAAGCATAGGGAAGCATTGTAAAGCACAGAGAGGTCTGGTAAAGCATAGGGAAGCATTGTAAAGCACAGAGAGGTCTGGTAAAGCATAGGGAAGCATTGTAAAGCACAGAGAGGTCTGGTAAAGCATAGGGAAGCATTGTAAAGCACAGAGAGGTCTGGTAAAGCATAGGGAAGCATTGTAAAGCACAGAGAGGTCTGGTAAAGCATAGGGAAGCATTGTAAAGCACAGAGAGGTGTGGTAAAGCATAGGAAAGCATTGTAAAGCACAGAGAGGTCTGGTAAAGCACAGGGAAGCATTGTAAAGCACAGAGAGGTCTGGTAAAGCATAGGGAAGCATTGTAAAGCACAGAGAGGTCTGGTAAAGCATAGGGAAGCATTGTAAAGCACAGAGAGGTCTGGTAAAGCACAGGGAAGCATTGTAAAGCACAGAGAGGTCTAGTAAAGCATAGGGAAGCATTTGTAAAGCTTAGAGAGGTGTGGGTAAACAGGGTAAACTAACTCTTAGAAAAGTTTCCCCTAGTAAAACAAAGTGTAGCAATTGAAGACTCTGAAAAAGTACTTGGAGTAGGAAATGTTTGTTATTGACTTTATTCAGTTTACTGGAGTATTTCCAGACCTCCAGACCTACCACCATTCAATAGGGATCTGGGGGTCTGTCTCCTGTGTAGAAGAGAGCAGCGAGGCGTGCGCGTGCCAGAGCAACTGATGGGAACAACAGCTGGGAGAGAAACACAGAGAGAGAGAGAGAGAGAGGGATGGGGAGAGAGGAGGTAGAGACTGAGGACACACACACACACAACCACACACACACGCATGCACACACGCAGCTGCAGTTCCATCTTTGTTAATCCCGTTCACATCTGCTAAAAGCAGACAACATTCCAGCCAATAATGAGACCGCTGTCATTTCCTCCCAACTCAAAGGGGACCTCTGTGCTGAAATAGGACGGATCTGTAAGCAGCGGCAGGGTCTAAAACACCCGCAATCTTAAAGGAATTGTAACTGACAAAACACTTCCTTAACCCTGTCCAGCACTTCCATTCGTTAGACACTGTGAAAACATAGGGAAGCATTGTAAAGCACAGAGAGGTCTGGTAAAGCATAGGGAAGCATTGTAAAGCACAGAGAGGTCTGGTAAAGCATAGGGAAGCATTGTAAAGCACAGAGAGGTGTGGTAAAGCATAGGGAAGCATTGTAAAGCACAGAGAGGCCTGGTAAAGCATAGGGAAGCATTGTAAAGCACAGAGAGGCCTGGTAAGCATAGGGCAGCATTGTAAAGCACAGAGAGGTCTGGTAAAGCATAGGGAAGCATTGTAAAGCACAGAGAGGCCTGGTAAGCATAGGGAAGCATTGTAAAGCACAGAGAGGTGTGGTAAAGCATAGGGAAGCATTGTAAAGCACAGAGAGGTCTGGTAAAGCATAGGGAAGCATTGCAAAGCACAGAGAGGTATGGTAAAGCACAGGGAAGCATTGTAAAGCACAGAGAGGTCTGGTAAAGCATAGGGAAGCATTGTAAAGCACAGAGAGGCCTGGTAAAGCATAGGGCAGCATTGTGAAGCACAGAGAGGTCTGGTAAAGCATAGGGAAGCATTGTAAAGCACAGAGAGGTGTGGTAAAGCATAGGGAAGCATTGTAGAGCACAGAGAGGTCTGGTAAAGCATAGGGAAGCATTGTAAAGCACAGAGAGGCCTGGTAAAGCATAGGGAAGCATTGTAAAGCACAGAGAGGTGTGGTAAAGCATAGGGAAGCATTGTAAAGGGTTTATATTAGTGTGACACATTGCTTTATTCCTATGAGGAATCATTATATTCATAATATTCCCCTTGATGCTTGAACTGAATCTGAGACGTCAATTATAATATATTATATTACCACCTGTGTGACCCAGCGCTGGGTTTTTATAAGAGAGAGGGGAGAGAGAGGAGGGTATCAGAGAGAGTAGAGAAAGAAAGAGAGAGAGAGGGGGATAGGGGAGAGACAAAGGGAGAGAGAGAGGGGGTAGGGGAGAGATAAAGGGGGTTAGGGTAAGGATTAGGGGGTGGGAAGGGAGATGGGAAAAGGGAAGGGAGAAAGGGTAAAGGAGAGGTGAGAGGCAGAGAGAGGAGAGGGATAGAGAGTAAGGAGAGAGAGAGAGAGAGAGGAGGGTGTAAAAGGGAGAGGGACAGGGAGAGAGGAGGGAGGAAAAGGGAGGGAGAGAGAGGGGGAGAAAGAGGATTTCAAAATCTAACAGTGGACAACAGCTGCTGGACAGAAGCTCAATACAGAACGGCTATAAAGGGAGACGGAGAGAGAGACTGAATTGTCGAGGTAAACACTGTGTGTGTCTGTCCGTGGGGCTGTCTTTGTGTCTGTACTTCTGTCCCGTTAATGTGCTTGTTGTGATGTCATTCAGTACGTAGTTAATGATGTATGATCTGCTATTCCTTTATATTTAAACCTTCAGTCGTCGTGGTATTGAGTCTATGTATCCATTTATTTTCCTTTATTACTCATTATATATATATTACATTCGGTCAATTCAATTTGCTTTAGGGCGTTTCATTGATGTAGTTTCATGATGTTAAATTAACTAAACTTAACTAACTTGATTTCTTGTACATTTTTTGACATTTCTGTCGTGTACAGAGTTTTTTGTTTGTTTGTTTTGTAGCTGGTTTATTGGTAGAGCCGTTACGTTAATCTTAAGAGTATTTAACGCGGATTTTAAGAACAGCTGCTCAGGGTTTTCCGGCAGGCCAATCCCCAGGGTGATTGACTTCCGCTTTGAGAGTGCCGTTCCACAGAAACGCCAGCAGAGGGCGACAAAACCCAAGAGGCATCTCGTATTTGGAATGAAGTTTATTGTAATGCCAAATAATTATTTAATTTTTAAAAAAAAATCACAACACAAGCTGTATTTATTTATTTATTCATGTAATTTGACACATTTTAAATCAATAGCTTGCTGTTATAAAAGTTGTAAATCTTCTAAAAGTGTAAAATGACATATTGTCATATTTAGTACAATCCAGCGTCCTTGTTTTGAGGACAGTTAGAGCTGTGAAATTTCACACCGGCTGTGAAGCGACTGTGGGGAGGAAAAAAAAAACACACACACCAAGAAATGGATCATTTTTAGGTTTCAGTTTCTTATTTTGAATAGAGTTAATGGCGCTGGGGGAGTGATATTTAAGACACAGATGTCATTAGCAGGTAAGCCAATGCTGGGTTAAGCCTCTCGAGATTCCTGTGGAAATGTAAGTCTGACAGACAGACGGACGAATGCACAGACACAGGAGAGGCGCTCGTATTTATCCCCAGCAACAGATATTCTCAATCCTTTTACACTAAATAAGATTCATACCAAGTTTCATGTCAATCAGACAAGTGCTTCTCTGGATGTGCCGTGTTCTTCTGGTTCCGTGTGAATAGGAAGACATGGACAGCTGGTCTCTGTTCTCTGAGATTGATGGAGGCTGTCTGGCTTATTGTTAAAGTAATTCAACTAACTCTGCCCCCTCCTCTCCCCGCTCTCCCTTTCTATAGATTAACGACGGTGACCCCCGACCCCAGGATTTCAATCTGATTAAACAGCCCCCCTCCGCTCCCCCTTTCTCCTCTCTCTCTCTCTCTCTCTCTCTCTCTCTCTCTCTCTCTCTCTCTCTCTCTCTCTCTGTCTCAAACCTCTAAGTGTTGCATAGGCTAAACGATTTATTTAGTTTTAACTAAGAAACTACTATTATGGCTTCCAGTAGACTTCATTATATCATTTTGTAGTTTCTTATAATTACATGATGTTAAATAAAATATCTAAATTATGTTCCTATACTTTTTTATGTCTCAATCCTAAAATCCTAGGGGATGCAATAATTTTGTATTTGTATTTGCGGTCAGTACAGAATGTAGGGCGTTTCGTGGTTTGCTGTGTTCTGGTGTTTTTGTGTACAGTGTTGTGGCTGCGTGATGTCATTATCTCTCCAGCTGTTTATTAAAATGAGTCACTGATACCGGGCCAGGTTACTGGAGGACAAGGGACTGGATTAACTGTGTGTGAGGGAGGGAGTGTGTCTCAGAGCTGTCCCTGTGTCTGTCTGTCCGCCTGTCTGTCTTTGTTCTATCTGTTTATATATTTCACTTTCTTTCTTATTTTAAAACTATCCATCTATCTATCTCTGTTTATTATTATTATTATTATTATTATTATTATTATTATTATTATTATTATTATTATTATTGAGTCATTCAGCAGATGCATTTATCCAAACGACTTACAGAGACTGCTGCTGCTGCAGAGTCACTTCCAATAGGACCTCGTTTGTTTTACGTCTCATCCTGAAGGACAGAGCACAAAGAGGTTAAGTGACTTGCTCAGGGTCACACACAGTGAGTCAGTGGCTGAGCCGGGATTTGAACCTCCTGGTAACAAGTCCCTTTTCTTTAACACACTCTCTCTCTCTCTCTCTCTTTCAATTCAAGGCCACAGATTGAACTTGTTTACTGAAAAAACTGCCAAATCTTCACTGGCAAAAAAGAAAATATGCTCTCGGAAAAAGACAAAACAAATCTATTCTCATGGAGTAGCGTTTTTCAATTCTTGAAGGGATTGAGTCACACACAGCACAGGCCTGAAATCTGGTTCCAAGAGACCACCAGGAGACCTAGTTTAAGTTTGCTGTATCAAACCCCAAATCTCCCTGCCTGGTGTGCTGTGCAGTGCCCTGAAACTCAGTCTCCTGAATGGATGCTACGGGAAAAAGATATTCTGGCAAGTGGTATTGTGATGTCAGAAAATGCCACCCTTGTATATTCTACAGAAAAAGCAGGTAGTAAATTCTGACAAGTGGTATTGTGATGTCAGAAATGCCACCTTTGTATATTCTACAGAAAAAGCAGGTAGTAAATTCTGACAAGTGGTATTGTGATGTCAGAAAATGCCACCCTTGTATATTCTACAGAAAAAGCAGGTAGTAAATTCTGACAAGTGGTATTGTGATGTCAGAAAATGCCACCCTTGTATATTCTACAGAAAAAGCAGGTAGTAAATTCTGACAAGTGGTATTGTGATGTCAGAAAACGCCACCTTTGTATATTCTACAGAAAAAGCAGGTAGTAAATTCTGACAAGTGGTATTCTGATGCCAGAAAATGCCACCCTTGTATATTCTACAGAAAAAGCAGGTTGTACATTCTGACAAGTCGTATTGTGATGTCAGAAAATGCCATAAAAACAGCTGCAATCTTCTCTTCCATTCTAAAGAGATAAATAATAATAATAATAATAATAACAATAAAAAATTGGCACAAACTTTAACCCATGAATGTGACTGATTCAATTTCTCATAATAATAATAATAATAATAATAATAATAATAATAATAATAATAATAATAATAATAATAAAGTTTAATATAAAAGAAATTTCATGGCGCGGGGGGGGGGGCGTGTCTCACAATGACAAAAAGGGAGAGATGGAGCTTAAAGACAGAGAGAGAAAAAAAACAGGTCTTTCTTTTTCAGTGAGACTGAATTAATTAGGGGCAACTGAAGGGTCAAAATCTGAGCGAGAGAGAGAGAGAGAGAGAGAGAGAGAGAGAGAGAGAGAGAGAGAGAGAGAGAGAGAGAGAGAGAAACGAACAGCGAGAAAGTCTGAGCGAAACTATAAAAACGATACTTCGATATACACAGGTAAGTTTAATTTATTTGTCAAATTAAAAAACAGAAAACTGCTTTCTTAATGGGTGCCGATCAAGGTGTACATCCGGCGACTGCACTTTAAGACAGGGAAAGAAAAGAGAAAAGAGCAGAAAAGAGGTTTATTATATAATAATAATAATAATAATAATAATAATAATAATAATAATAATAATAATAATAATAATAATTCTGTTTTCTTTTTTTTATTGTCAGCTTCTGGACTTTTCAGAAGAGTAAAGAAAATGGACCGGCAATATTTGTTGTTGAAGACATTTTAACACGTTTGGGGAAAAAGGCCATTTTAAAAACGCAAAAAAAAAAACAGACAGAAAAAAACACGAGGAAGAAGAAGAGAAATTCTCGGGGGTTTGTGTGTGCCCTCACAAGAAACGACACCATTGATAACACACGAGAAGAGAAATACGTGTTGTTGTTTTTGTTCAAGATTTCACAGAAACCGAAAACTTCTTCACCCGAGCAAGGATTGAAAAAGTTACAACATAGCCGATATAAAAAAAATACTTTATTTACATCGCAGGTCTCGGGTTACTAAGTGCGTACAACACAAAAAAAATAACTATAAAACACCCGCGGGTCAGGTTGAGTTCACACTGCAAGTTAACTGAGTTATTATCCCGACCATAATTCAATTTAGCGTTACCCTGGGAACACACGCGCATTCGGTATAGACTGAGTTTGCGCTGCAAACTAAACACAACAAAATCCCACCGATTAACTCGAGTTTTTTTAGCAAGGGAGTTTTGAAAACTGTACACTTATCCTTATTTTGGTTGCTATTTTACAAAAGGAACTCGTTCGCTTTTCTGTGGGCAATATATCTTTCCAATGAAGCCCTGCTGTGGACGATGTAAATACAAAAGTTATAGAATTAGCCTATATGAGGTAGCGTTTTGTTTTTTGTAATCATACAGCCCTTTTATAAATGACTATAAATAGTTTGATGTACTTACGGATACAGTTGTGCACCGATGTCAATAAAACTAACAGCGGAGGCTGTGTGGTCCAGTGGTTAAAGAAAAGGGCTTGTAACCAGGAGGTCCCCGGTTCAAATCACACCTCAGCCACTGACTCACTGTGTGACCCTGATCAAGTCACTTCACCTCCTTGTGTTCCGTCTTTCGGGTGAGACGTAGTTGTAAGTGACTCTGCAGCTGATGCATAGTTCACACACCCTAGTCTCTGTAAGTCGCCTTGGATAAAGGCGTCTGCTAAATAATAATACTGACGTGCACATATGATATGCGTTCTATAGAAGCTATATCCTGTTGTATAGTGAATTTGGATAAAATCGTCTGCTAAATTTCTGATTCATAATTACAAATAGATAATTTAAATAGTGTTGCTATATACATGACTGTAGCGCGCAGTGCGCTGTGGGTTTTTATGTATTAAAGGTCTCTCTGGGGGGTGATATACTTATCTGTATTACACCGAGCAGCGCTGTCATTAACAAATTGGCTTGACTAATAAAATAGGGAGTTTCTTTAGCTAACCTTGCGAAAGAAGAGGAGAAAACACATACAAATACAGAGACACTCGGGTAATTCAATGATTCGCCTTGGGGAGCTGTTTCCAGGACGAGTTTTATTTCCTTAGATTTTTTTTAAACATTTTTTTTAACAACTTTAACAAGATTTGTTGGACCGCGAAATCCTTTTATGATCGCTATAATGTGATTTAAAAGTCAGCCACTCTTCTGTGTGGTTTTTCTACTAGCGGGACAGCGGGACTGGTTGACGCGTGGAGAAGCCTCCGAGACACTTAGGAACATTGGAGAAGCTGTATTTAGGAAGCTGTGTGGTCCAGTGGTTAAAGAAAAGGGCTTTTAACCAGGAGGTCCCCGGTTCAAATCCCACCTCAGCCACTGACTCATTGTGTGACCCTGAGCAAGTCACTTCACCTCCTTGTGCTTCGTCTTTCGGGTGAGATGTAGTTGTAAGTGACTCTGCAGCTGATGCATAGTTCACACACCCTAGTCTCTGTAAGTCACCTTGGATAAAGGCGTCTGCTAAATAAACACATAATAATAATATTTATTTCTTTATTTTTATTTGGTGTGTGTTCATCGTGTTTTAGACGCCATGGGAACGCTCCGCCGCCCAGGCGGAACCGGACAACTTTAAAAGGGACTGGGAAACTCGTCAAATACGGATTTATACTCGGATTTTTAAACCGACGTTTTTTATCAATTCTAATTCCAACAAAGGAGTGTCTCCAACCGTTTGAGACACACAACCCTACGGGCAAACCATTTCCAGTCGGCGGAACCAGCTATAACTTAGACTCACGCACAAACGAACGCTCTCGTTTCTTTAGGTATAAAAGAAGCGGCTGCTTTGAAAT
>CM060303.1:1258662-1271162 GCA_030684275.1 Acipenser oxyrinchus oxyrinchus | reverse complement strand
TCCCTCTCCCTCTCCCTCCTCCTCCTCTCTCTGTGTCACTGTGAGGAGAGCGATCCCCTTCAGAGCACAGGATAACGAACGCTGTGTCTATCGCACCTGTGACTGTCTCCTCTCATCTGCACACCCCTCTCCCTCTCCTTCTCCCTCTCCCTCTCCCTCTCCCTCCTCCTCCTCTCTCTGTGTCACTGTGAGGAGAGCGATCCCCTTCAGAGCACAGGGTAACGAACGCTGTGTCTATCGCACCTGTGACTGTCTCCTCTCACCTGCACACCCCTCTCCCTCTCCCTCTCCCTCTCCCTCCTCCTCCTCTCTCTGTGTCACTGTGAGGAGAGCGATCCCCTTCAGAGCCCCCGTAGCGAGCGCTGTGTCTATCGCACCTGTGCCTGTCTACTCTCACCTGCACACCCCTCTCCCTCTCCCTCTCCTCTCCCTCTCCTCTCCTCCTCTCTCTGTGTCACTGTGAGGAGGCGATCCCCTTCAGAGCCCCGGTAGCAACGCTGTGTCTATCGCACCTGTGCCTGTCTCCTCTCACCTGCACACCCCTCTCCCCCTCCCTCTCCCTCTCCCTCTCCCTCTCCCTCCTCTCTCTGTGTCACTGTGAGGAGAGCGATCCCCTTCAGAGCACAGGATAACGAACGCTGTGTCTATCGCACCTGTGCCTGTCTCCTCTCACCTGCACACCACTTTCCCTCTCCCTCTCCCTCTCCCTCCTCTCTCACTTTAATTTAATAAGCTATACAAATATAGAAATACTAAATCCTAAGAATACTTAACCTTAAAGTTCAATGACACAAGTTTTGAAAAGTATTTTTCGCTGTCTTATATATATATATATATATATATAGCATCAATTCAAATCTTTCGTCCGCCTCTCTTCCCAGAATCCCACGGGACGGACCTGTTTGCGGTGGCGGTCCACGAGTTTGGCCACGCCCTCGGGCTCTCTCATTCGTCGTCGCGCCGGTCAATCATGCGGCCGTACTATCAGGGTCCGGTCGGAGACCCTCTGCAGTACAGACTGAGCTCTGAGGACCAGAAGCACATAATACAGATCTACGGTAAGGGACTGAGTGTGTGTGTGTGTGTGTGTGTGTGTGTGCGTGTGTGTGTGTGTGCGTGTGTGTGTGTGTCTGTCTGTCTGAGTGTCTGTCTGTGTGTATCTGTGTGTGTGTGTCTGTCTGACTGTGTGTGTGTGTCTGTCTGAGTGTCTGTCTGTCTGTGTGCGTGTGTGTGTGTGCGTGTCTGTGTGTGTCTGTCTGTCTGAGTGTCTGTCTGTGTGTATCTGTGTGTGTGTGTCTGTCTGACTGTGTGTGTGTGTCTGTCTGAGTGTCTGTCTGTCTGTGTGTGTGTGTGTGTGTGTGTGTGTGTGTGTCTGTCTGTCTGAGTGTCTGTCTGTGTGTATCTGTGTGTGTGTGTCTGTCTGACTGTGTGTGTGTGTCTGTCTGAGTGTCTGTCTGTCTGTGTGTGTGTGTGTGTGTGTGTGTGTGTGTGTCTGTCTGTTTGTGTGTCTGTCTGTGTGTACTGTGTGTGTGTGTCTGTCTGACTGTGTGTGCGTGTCTGTCTGATGTCTGTCTGTCTGTGTCGTGTGTCTGTCTGCGTGCGTCTGTCTGTGTCTGTCTGCTCTATCTCTCTCTCTCTCTCTCTCTCTCTCTCTCTCTCTCTCTCTCTCTCTCTCTCTCAGTTTGTTTGCCTGTTTGTTTTCCCAGGTGAAGAGAACCCTACACAGAAACACAGGGACCCGAAGCCACCGGCCCACCTGCGTTACCTGAGCAGCCCAAAGCAGCACCGGCCGCCAGGTAACTGGACCTGACCCCCAAGGAGGCTGGGGGTCCAGCGGTTAAAGAAAGGGGTCTCGATACCGGGAGGTTCAAATCACCCGGCTGAGCCACTGACTCCCTGTGTGTGTGTGACCCTGAGCAAGTCACTGAACCTCCTTGTGCTCCGTCCTTCAGGATGAGGCGTCAAACAAACGAGCTCCTATTGGAAGTGACCCTGCAGCAGCAGCAGCAGCAGCAGCAGTTATTAAATAGTCATTTAGCAGAGGGTTTTATCTCTCTCTCTCTCTCTCTCTCTCTCTGTGTCTCTCTCTCTTTCTCTCTCTCCTCTTCCCAGGATTCCCAGCGACGCGCCAGACCGCTGCTCGACCAGCTTCGATGCTGTTGCCGTGATCCGCGGAGAAACATTCTTCTTCAAAGGTCATCCCTAATTCCCTCCCTCCTTTTTATATTGATCATGAATCTATTTGGCAGACCCCTGCTTTATCCCAGGCGACTCACACAGGAGTCACAGGGCAGGCTTACAATGCAAGCTTCATATTTAAACACAGTGTGGTTTACAGCCAGTGCAGGTAATAATAACACTGCTAGAATACAATATGAACTACAATGCAACAAGTTAAGATTCTATGTACAGTGACAAAGGTGCAAGGAAAGTCATCTTCCCCCCTTCCCTCATCCTTTTCCCAGATACTGAATCAGGTAACATTTCCAAATCTAACATGAAATACTTACTGTGCTTCTATTATGGCTTCCGGTATAGATTTCTATGCAGATATAAAATCTGTGGCATAGAATTGAGAGGGAGGGAGGGAGGAGAGCAGAGAGCGAGAGTGAGGGAATTGAGAGAGGTTGTTTTTTTTGTTTAAAGCGATTTATCAAGCACTGTGTTGTGCTGTTGTTGGTTTTTATTTCCAGGACGTTATTTTTGGAGGTTGACTCATTCGGGACATCTCTCCTCCTTCCAGCCGGCCCAGATCCACCGATTCTGGAGCGGGCTGCCGGCCGGACTGGACTCTATCGACGCAGCCTACGAGCGAGCCAGTGACCACAAGATCGTCTTCTTCAAGGGTCTGTGTCATCTGCTTTAGTTTATTATGAATCCCTCCCTATCTATCTGTCTGTCTATCTATCTATCTATCTATCTATCTATCTATCTATCTATCTATCTATCTATCTATCTATCTATCTATCTATCATTATTATTATTATTATTATTATTATTATTATTATTATTAATTAGTCCATTTAGTAAACGCTGTTATCCAAAGCGACTTACAGAGATTAGGGGTGAACTCTGCATCATCAACAACTGCTGCTGCTGCTGCAGAGTCACTTCCAATAGGAGCTTGTTTGTTTGACGTCTCATCCTGAAGGACGGAGCACAAGGAGGTTCAGTGACTTGCTCAGGGTCACACACACACACAGGGAGTCAGTGGCTGCTGCAGAGTCACTTCCAATAGGAGCTTGTTTGTTTGACGTCTCATCCTGAAGGACGGAGCACAAGGAGGTTCAGTGACTTGCTCAGGGTCACACACACACAGGGAGTCGTGGCTGAGCCGGGATTTGAACCTCCTGGTATCGAGACCCCTTTTCTTTAACCGCTGGTCCAGTGCGCCCAAGTCCGTGACTCTCTCCTCTCTGTCCGCTCCGTAGGTTCACAGTACTGGCTCTTCAGGGGCCTGACTCTAGAAGAGGAGTCCCCTCGCCCCGTCTCTGATTTCGGACTGCCCCCCGGGTCGGTGATAGAGGGGGCTCTGTCCTCTCCGCTCGATAGGAAGACCTACCTCCTGCAGGGGGCGCTGGTGTGGAGGTTCGACGAGGAGAGCGGGGCGATGGACCCAGGGTACCCCGTCGGGAGGCAGAGCTGGAGGGCAGCGCCAGAGGAAGGGAGCGTCGATGACGTCATGAGCGACCGAGAGGGTAACCGCTCCCCACCCCCGTCTCCCGTCCCGTTCAGTTTTGTACCTTCGTTTTATAATGAGGTGTTTTACACCCCATCCCTCTTGATTGACAGTTCAATGTCTTTGCGGTTCCAGCTTCTGATCATGGAATATGAAATCTCATGTAATTCGCTGTTATGCTGTTATGAAGTGAGATGGATTCTCTCAAACTCTGCTTTGCTGTTTTGTCAAGTAATATTGAACAGACTCTAGCAGGGACAGCAGCACCACAATAACTGAGTACATTAAAAACTATCTCTAGATTATAGATCCCCTTCAGTCACTGTGTGTGTAATTGTATCATGTTAAGCTCCCTGTCTATGTATCTATTTTATAATAATCAATCTCTCTCTCTCTCTCTCTCTCTCTCCCTCTGTCTCTCCTCTCCTCTATCCTCTCCCTCTCTCTCTCTCTCTCTCTCTCTCCCTCTGTCTCTCCTCTCCCTCTCTCTTTCTCTCTCCCTCTCTGTCTCTCCTCTCTCCCTCTCCATCTTTCTCTCTCTGTCTCTCTCTCCTCTCTTCTATCCTCTCTCTCTCTCTCTCTCTCTCTCTCTCTCTCTCTCTCTCTCTCTCTCTCTCTCTCTCTCTCTCTCTCTCTCTCTGTCTCTCCTCTCCCTCTCCCTCTCTCTCTCTCTGTCTCTCCTCTCCTCTCTCTCTCTGTCTCTCCTCTCTCCCTCTCCATCTCTCTCTCTCAGGTTCAGTCTATGTTTTCAAAGGTCTCCAATACTGGAAATTCCTGTCTCAAGACTCCGCCCCCCAGCCTGGCTACCCCCATTCCACTGCAGCCGATTGGCTAGACTGCCCTGACTCCTCCCCCTCCGACAGCGTCTCAGCAGCTCCACCTAGAGTGAGACAGGAGCACCGAGAAGTTCCTGGCATTGACAGATGCTCTTGCCTTAAACAGACAGCAGGGGGCAGTGTGACTCTCTCCCCACACTGGACAGTAATCTCTGTACTAATTGCAGCCTGGACTAAACTAATTCTCTGAACGCTTTTGAAATATAACCAGGTCTTTAACATTTTAACTCAGGGTTTCCTAACCCTGGTCCTTGGGGAGCCCTGTGTGTGGGCAGCAGTGTGGAGTAGTGGTTAGGGCTCTGGACTCTTGACCGGAGGGTTGTGGGTTCAATCCCAGGTGGGGGACACTGCTGCTGTGCCCTTGAGCAAGGTACTTTACCTAGATTGCTCCAGTAAAAACCCAACTGTATAAATGGGTAATTGTATATAAAAATAATGTGATATCTTGTAACAATTGTAAGTCGCCCTGGATAAGGGCATCTGCTAAGAAATAAATAATAATTCCACCTGTGTTCTCAATTAATCAAACCCTTAACTGAACTAACAACGTGCTTAATTAAACCTTCTTAGTTCTCAGCTCTTAAAAAAAGTTGCCGATTTTCAACTCTAAAACTGTTGAGTTAACTTGAAATCTCAAACTGTTTAAAAGCTGAAAACAAATGGGTAATTGTATGTAAAAATAATGTGATATCTTGTAACAATTGTAAGTCGCCCTGGATAAGGGCGTCTGCTAAGAAATAAATAATAATAATTCAAAAGGTCTATTTATGCTAATGAATAGTTCAATGAAGGGTCTAGTGAAGTTATTGAGAGCTCAGTTGGAATGAAAACCAGCAGACGCACACAGGGGTCCCATGGGACTGGGGTTGGGAACCCCTGCTTTGAGGTAGAAGGTGGCAGACAGCTATGGACACTCGTTCACTGTGCAGCTCTGGAATTTTAGGATTGACACTTTTTTAACACATTTTATTATTTTTTATTATTAATAAATAGGATACTTTGAACAAGCTTTAGAATGGCAGTGAGTGTCTGAGTGTCTAATAGGCGGCGAATGTATTAAAAATCCTGTCATTGTGGGTTTTTTAAACTCTGGTTCATTTTTTAATATCAAATGAAGCGCGAATAATGGTAAAGTGTATAATCATTGTTTTCTTTCAATAAAATTATTTTTTTAACAAAAATATTCAACTTGTTCTGTTAATTCACACTATGTTGTACCCTCCATAAGTAACACTATTACTATTATTATTATTATTATTATTTGTGTATTTATTTTAATCACCTTTTTAACTGCCCTGGAACTAAATAAGGGTTAAATAATGCTGATTCTGTATTTTGCTCCTTTTATTTGAAAAGGGTAAACTACTGAAGAATGCTGTTGAGTCAACAGGAATAATATCTTACCTAGTCTTACTGTAGTTAGTTTTTTCTGTTTTCAATACTTGATACAGTACTACAGTGTTAACCAATTTGCATATATAATAGGTGGGCTTCAGTGAGTTACAGGAAATTAATTCCATCGAGGGTTTCTGTGACGTCATAAACTACGAGAGCGAAGGTGGAGTTTCTAAACTGTCACAGAACCCCGAGATGGAATTGTTTTCCTGTAACTCACTGAAGAGGCTCATCTGTTATTTTTTATAATCCACAGATACCCTTGTGAAGCTGATATTAAAGACGACGAGGTTCAGCAGTACAGTTGGTTTTTTTTAAACGTTGTGTTTCAGTGCAGTACAGACGTTCTGTGTTATTGTCCGTTAGTGCTTCAGCTTTATTTGGATGATCGCCTTTACCTTGTTTTAATTTCCTGTTCCTCTCCAGTTTCTCAGATACGACTGGACCAGCTTGGCATCACTTTTTTAAGGCATTCTCATTTTGTTGCTCATTAATGAACATTTCTGTGCTGTGGGTGTTGTCGAGTGATTGAAAACAAGACATTTTGTGTTTGAATTGAAGGCTTGAGGCTGTGTGGTCCAGTGGTTAAAGCAAAGGGCTTGTAACCAAGAGATCCCTGGTTCAAATCCCACCTCAGCCACTGACTCATTGTGTGACCCTGAGCAAGTCACTTCACCTCCTTGTGCTCCGTCTTTCGGGTGAGACGTAGTTGTAAGTGACTCTGCAGCTGATGCATAGTTCACACACCCTAGTCTCTGTAAGTCGCCTTGGATAAAGGCGTCTGCTAAATAATAAACAAAAAACTACTTTTTTTCAAATGGCTTGGTCACTGCTATATACATTGTAATCAGAGATGGATGAAAAAAACACTGCATCATTGAACTTCAATATGAAATGAACATGGGGAAAAATGAAGCAAATTGGGTGAAAAATATCTGTTTTATTAGCACCAACTGAGCATAATCACAACTTTTTTTTTTTTTTTTAAACAAAAAACAGATTATGGAACATTGGAGAGAACTATTTACAACTTTACATCCTCAGGACATGTCCCTTTACTCTTTCTGTGCCACTCTGCAAAACAGTTCCTGTCTGGGACAAGATACAATGGATAAAACTCTCTCTCTCTCTCTCATCTATTCTCACAGAGTAGCGTTTTTCAATTCTTGAAGGGAGCTTCCACTTCCCTTCTGTACCGAGTCCGCCCAGGTTAACCAGTTCCTGTCCTTCTCTCACTGTGTGTGTAATTGTACCATGTTAAGTTTCCTATCTATGTATCTATTTTATAATACTCACTCTCTCTCAACGATGTCGCCATCGACTGAAAACGAAACATACACTGAGAAATCCATTACATGATGATAGGCTTACCTTCAGGCGATCGTAGTTCCAGCTAGGTGTAAGGAAAAATTGCTGAAAACTGAAAACCAATACTACTGAAAGTCAAAAATATGTTTATTGCTGTAATACAAGAATAGAACTATTGTACAGAGTTGCGTCACTCTGGGCTGCAGTGAGATTGCACGACACAATGCATTCACTTCAGTTTTGTAGATTCCAAAACACACCCTTTTAATGATGTCAGTTATGACCCCTCCTCACTGTACCTGTACGTGGCAAGTCTCCAAGCCTCACAAACATTCCTCTGCTTCTGTAGATTCTTTGAGATTCTCCCATCCCCTCAAGCAATCAAGCAGAGCTGAAACCCCATACACAAATGCCCATAAATGGACATATTTGCTCTCACTCTAGTCAAACTGCAATGTATTGAGACAGACCCTGCATTCCAAAACACTGCTCAATATCTCTCCATTGAAAGTACCATACATCCTAAATATTAATATGGACTATCAAATTTCCTTACAAATTTTCTTTAGGAGGATGTGTGGTCCAGTGGTTAAAGAAAAGGGCTTGTAACCAGGAGGTCCCCGGTTCAAATCCCACCTCAGCCACTGACTCATTGTGTGACCCTGAGCAAGTCACTTCACCTCCTTGTGCTCCGTCTTTCGGGTGAGATGTAATTGTAAGTGACTCTGCAGCTGATGCATAGTTCACACACCCTAGTCTCTGTAAATCACCTTGGATAAAGGCGTCTGCTAAATAAACAAAGAATAATAAAATAACATAGGAGTACGACTTAGAAACACTGAATACATCCCTGGAAAGTGCCAGGTCTGTGTTTTTAAACAAGCCCTGGACCATGTAGGTGGCTTTTACAGTGCCTGAGTAATATGCACAAACAGGGGTGAGTTTAGAGAGTTAAGAATGAAAGAGAAACATTAAATAAATTATTTTTTAAAAACACACCTCATTTATAGAAAAAAATCTTAGGTCACACATGTTAATGATAATGACTGTTAGCTTATCTTGTTCTTATGATACTACTACTAAATAAAATACAAAGATGTCTTAATAATCTAGGATAAATAGTACAAAAAATAACAAGTTGGAAGAATTTTTGCTTTTATTAAAAAACAACTTTTATTGAAAGACTACAGTTTACCGTTATTCATCACACTGCATGTGGCATTAAAAAAATGAACATGGCTGTACAAAAGAAATTCAAGGATGTAAATACAAGCACACATCTGACAGTTGCTTTGGCCCACACTCCTCCTCTCATTTATACTAAAGCATGATGACATCCTCTTAGGATGGCGCATAAACAGGTTTACTTTAAAGAACGGTCACTGGAGCATCAAACTCAGTGTTGATTCCTATAGAGCAGTGGCCCTCACTTCCAATGAGGTCCTGAATGGTTTATCAGAAGGCTGATTCATTCATTTACAATCTGGTTGAAACAAAGACCTGGACTGGAAGAACCGAAAACAAGGACCATTGTAACACTGCCTGGAATATTGATTTCTATCAGTTTCATTTGCATTTTCAAAAATGGCATTTATGCTTTTTTACTTGACTCTTGTAAAGAAATCTCTTGTCACAATGTGCACAGTGATACGGTTTCTCTCCAGTGTGAATTCTCTGGTGTGCTTTTAGGGGTCCTGACTGACTAAAGCTTTTCCCACTGTCAGAACAGTGATACAGCTTCTCTCCAGTGTGAATTTGCTTATGCATTTTTAGGCTTTGTAAATGAGTGAAGCTCTTCCCACAGTCAGCACAGTGATACGGCTTCTCTCCAGTGTGAATTCTCTGGTGTGATTTTAGGTCTCCTGCAATACTGAAGCTCTTCCCACATACAGAGCAGTGATACGGCTTCTCTCCAGTGTGAATTCTCTGGTGTGATTTTAGGTTTCCTAACTGACTGAAGCTCTTCCCACAGTCAGAACAGTGATATGGCTTCTCTCCAGTGTGAATTCTCTGGTGTGATTTTAGGTTTCCTAACTGACTGAAGCTCTTCCCACAGTCAGAACAGTGATATGGCTTCTCTCCAGTGTGAATTCTCTGGTGTGATTTTAGGTTTCCTAAATGACTGAAGCTCTTCCCACAGTCAGTACATTGATGTGATATCTTTGGACGGAATGTGTGTTTTGAATCTTTAAACAGCACATTGCCTTTAATGTGGACGGGCACCAATTCAGTCTCTTCTTTCATGTGGACAGGCTCCAGTTCAGTCTCTTCTTCTTTAATGTGGACAGGATCCAGTTCAGTCTCCTCTTCTTTAATGTGGACAGGATCCAGTTCAGTCTCCTCCTCTTTAATGTAGATAGGTACCAATTCCAGAACCTCCTCCTGTTTAATGTAAACAGACTCCATCTTTCTTCCTTCACTTTCACCAAGATAAGGCAGTCCTGAAAACAGAAAACAGAATTAAGTATTGCTATCTGTTCTCTAGGTCACCATCACTCTCAAGAAAGCATTTCCATCTTTTATTACTATCTGCAAAACAACAAAAAAGATGAATGTTGTGGATAAATACTTTGTAACTTTTAATGAACTCTGTCAGTGTTGCTTCTGACAGTTCAGTATCATAAATAAATGTAATTAACCTAACTTTAAAATCTGTAGAATTATTCTGTTAAGAGAGCCCTAAAACCAACATCTGGAGGTGCATCAGAAATAAAACTGTTAATTGACTGTGACAGGATGACTGGGCGGTGACGTCACGGCAGAAGCAGGAACAAAAGCGACAGAGAGGAGTTTGGTGAAGCTGAGCGAATGCGTTCAGCTCAGCATTTAATAAATAAACAGACAGAAAATAAGCGGTTGTACCAAAACACACAAAACACAGGACACGGCACTTACGCCAAAATAAATAGATAAACAAAACGGACTAACACTAAACAAACAGTGCACGGAGACAAACAAACACGGTGAGTAAAAACACTTATTATATTTACTATATTTTAGTTTCCTTTTCTCTCCACACCGTTCTCCACTCTCGAACACCCAACCCCGAGTGAGTGAAAACATGCAGCTTTTATGCAGTTGTACCGAGACTCGATTGCTAGTCAATCATTCAATTGGAATCTCGGTACAACTGCACGTGAATTAATTAAAGTGCAATTCCCGTGCTCACATATTATTACTTTTACTTGCACGTGATGTGATGTGCCATCCTCGTGCCTAAATACAAATATACAATTTAAACACACGTGAAACACAGACCCGCTTATATCCCGTGTACCAACGCCTATACACCAACATTTACACACAACACGTAACATATAACACACACAGGGGGGGCACTTTGCTACATTGACAAACGTTACATGCCTCGAATCTTACGTGCTTGTGTTACAAACTAAGATCTTACAACATCACCATCATATTTAGTTACTAATAAAATAAAAACTCACATTCATAATAATAAACCAAGCATTTCACACAATTACAATCCTGCCAAGTAACACGTGGACTATTTAGAGACAATCAATTACAATTAGACAATAGAAGGGAAGTTTCAAGCTGATTTAAAACATGACTATAAGAAGAAAGAGAAACTTACTTGAGGTATTGTCAGCGGGATCTGCAGCACGGCTCTAGTCCTCTAGTCACTCGCTCGGACCGTCTCGATTCTTCCCTCCAGAGTAAACAGGCACCTCAAGCTAACAGCGACAGGTAATCTGTGTGACTAGACTAGTCTGCACTGCACATTTAAACCCCTCTCTCGCAGTTCCAGGCACGAGAACACGCCCCAACACGCCAGCCCCTCCCGGGTGTCAGCTGCACGTTGTTAGCCTCTCTTTGTTCTCTTCCAGAGGGAGTCGTTAGCGCTTTTCTGTGCTGGGAGAGCTGCACTGAACATGTCCTTTCTTCTCTTCAGGTGAGAGCCATTAGCAGCCACCCCAGTGCTGGCCCAATCTGACTAGCGTTAATAAAGCTATTAGAGGTTAGTTTGTAGCAAAACAATAAAACTGGAAAAAAATTACCAGAAAGTCAAATAAAAGGAGCAAAATACAGAATCAGCATTATTTAAAACTTATTTAGTTCTAGGGCAGTGGACTATTCAATGAGGGTACATTAACATGTTGGTGGCTTACACTCCCCCAACATTTTAATATACAATCATGTATATTTTAGTCTCCATTACCACATTCTAAAAGCTAGGTTGCAAATGAGTTTGTTTTTCTTTTGAAAACAATTGACCCGTTTGGTAACATGCTGATGAAGGACTTGGAGAAAACTTAATTTGAGTGGATTAGGAATTAGTATTAGGAATGCAAGAGAAACATTTAAATATATTATTTTTTAAAAAAAATGCAAGTCATTTCTAGAAAATAAATCTATGGTTACACATGCTAATGATAATGAATGTTAGCTTGTCTTGTTCTTAAGACAGTACTGCATGAAAACAGAATAATACAAATGTCTATTAATAACGTAGAATAAATATTATGAATTTTTGTTTTTATTAAAACGACTTTTATTGAAAGAGAATG
This sequence comes from Acipenser oxyrinchus oxyrinchus, assembly GCA_030684275.1. Lineage (NCBI taxonomy): Eukaryota > Metazoa > Chordata > Actinopteri > Acipenseriformes > Acipenseridae > Acipenser > Acipenser oxyrinchus. Next base: position 1,259,412 of record CM060303.1, on the reverse strand, counting down.
ATTACAGAGTTTACTATTAGTCATCACACTGCATTTGGCATTAAAAAATTAACATGGCTGTACAAAAGAAATTCAAGGATGTAAATACAAGCACACATCGAGGCTGTGTGGTCCAGTGGTTAAAGAAAAGGGCTTGTAACCAGGAGGTCCCGTTTCAAATCCCACCTCAGCCACTGACTCATTGTGTGACCCTGAGCAAGTCACTTCACCTCCTTGTGCTCCGTCTTTCGGGTGAGATGTAGTTGTAAGTGACTCTGCAGCTGATGCATAGTTCACACACCCTAGTCTCTGTAAGTCGCCTTGGATAAAGGCGTCTGCTAAATAAACTAATAATAATAATAATAACAACATCTGACAGTTGCTTTGGCCCACACTCCTCCTCTCATTTATACTAAAGCATGATGACATCCTCTTAGGATGGCGCATAAACAGGTTTACTTTAAAGAACGGTCACTGGAGCATTAAACTCAGTGTTGATTCCTATAGAGCAGTGGCCCTCACTTCCAATGAGGTCCTGAATGGTTTATCAGAAGGCTGATTCATTCATTTACAATCTGGTTGAAACAAAGACCTGGACTGGAAGAACCGAAAACAAGGACCATTGTAACACTGCCTGGAATATTGATTTCTATCAGTTTCATTTGCATTTTCAAAAATGGCATTTATGCTTTTTACTTGATTCTTGTAAAGAAATCTCTTGTCACAATGTGCACAGTGATACGGTTTCTCTCCAGTGTGAGTTCTCTGGTG
>CM060303.1:1221889-1258162 GCA_030684275.1 Acipenser oxyrinchus oxyrinchus | reverse complement strand
ATACAGCTTCTCTCCAGTGTGAATTTGCTTATGCATTTTTAGGCTTTGTAAATGAGTGAAGCTCTTCCCACAGTCAGCACAGTGATACGGCTTCTCTCCAGTGTGAATTCTCTGGTGTGATTTTAGGTTTCCTGCAATACTGAAGCTCTTCCCACAGTCAGAACAGTGATACGGCTTCTCTCCAGTGTGAATTCGCTGGTGTGCTTTTAGGGGTCCTGACTGACTAAAGCTCTTCCCACAGTCAGAACAGTGATACGGCTTCTCTCCAGTGTGAATTCGCTGGTGTGCTTTTAGGAGTCCTGACTGACTAAAGCTCTTCCCACAGTCAGAACAGTGATACGGCTTCTCTCCAGTGTGAATTTGCTTGTGCATTTTTAGGCTTTGTAAATGACTGAAGCTCTTCCCACAGTCAGAACAGTGATATGGCTTCTCTCCAGTGTGAATTCTCTGGTGTGATTTTAGGTTTCCTAACTGACTGAAGCTCTTCCCACAGTCAGAACAGTGATATGGCTTCTCTCCAGTGTGAATTCTCTGGTGTGATTTTAGGTTTCCTAAATGACTGAAGCTCTTCCCACAGTCAGTACATTGATGTGATATCTTTGGACGGAATGTGTGTTTTGAATCTTTAAACAGCACATTGCCTTTAATGTGGACGGGCACCAATTCAGTCTCTTCTTTCATGTGGACAGGCTCCAGTTCAGTCTCTTCTTCTTTAATGTGGACAGGATCCAGTTCAGTCTCCTCTTCTTTAATGTGGACAGGATCCAGTTCAGTCTCCTCCTCTTTAATGTAGATAGGTACCAATTCCAGAACCTCCTCCTGTTTAATGTAAACAGACTCCATCTTTCTTCCTTCACTTTCACCAAGATAAGGCAGTCCTGAAAACAGAAAACAGAATTAAGTATTGCTATCTGTTCTCTAGGTCACCATCACTCTCAAGAAAGCATTTCCATCTTTTATTACTATCTGCAAAACAACAAAAAAGATGAATGTTATGGATAAATACTTTGTAACTTTTAATGAACTCTGTCAGTGTTGCTTCTGACAGTTCAGTATCATAAATAAATGTAATTAACCTAACTTTAAAAATCTGTAGAATTATTCTGTTAAGAGAGCCCTAAAACCAACATCTGGAGGTGCATCAGAAATAAAACTGTTAATTGACTGTGACAGGATGACTGGGCGGTGACGCCACGGCAGAAGCAGGAACAAAACGACAGAGAGGAGTTTGGTGAAGCTGAGCGAATGCGTTCAGCTCAGCATTTAATAAATAAACAGACAGAAAATAAACGGTTGTACCAAAACACACAAAACACAGGACACGGCACTTACGCCAAAACAAATAGATAAACAAAACGGACTAACACTAAACAAACAGTGCACGGAGACAAACAAACACGGTGAGTAAAAACACTTATTATATTTACTATATTTTAGTTTCCTTTTCTCTCCACACCCGTTCTCCACTCTCGAACACCCAACCCCGAGTGAGTGAAAACATGCAGCTTTTATGCAGTTGTACCGAGACTCGATTGCTAGTCAATCATTCAATTGGAATCTCGGTACAACTGCACGTGAATTAATTAAAGTGCAATTCCCCGTGCTCACATATTATTACTTTTTACTTGCACGTGATGTGATGCGCCGTCCTCGTGCCTAAATACAAATATACAATTTAAACACACGTGAAACACAGACCCGCTTATATCCCGTGTACCAACGCCTATACACCAACATTTACACACAACACGTAACATATAACACACGCAGGGGGGGCACTTTGCCACATTGACAAACGTTACATGCCTCGAATCTTACGTGCTTGTGTTACAAACTAAGATCTTACAACATCACCATCATATTTAGTTACTAATAAAATAAAACTCACATTCATAATAATAAACAAAGCATTTCACACAATTACAATCCTGCCAAGTAACACGTGGACTATTTAGAGACAATCAATTACAATTAGACAATAGAAGGGAAGTTTCAAGCTGATTTAAAACATGACTATAAGAAGAAAGAGAAACTTACTTGAGGTATTGTCAGCGGGATCTGCAGCACGGCTCTAGTCCTCTAGTCACTCGCTCGGACCGTCTCGATTCTTCCCTCCAGAGTAAACAGGCACCTCAAGCTAACAGCGACAGGTAATCTGTGTGACTAGACTAGTCTGCACTGCACATTTAAACCCCTCTCTCGCAGTTCCAGGCACGAGAACACGCCCCCAACACGTCAGCCCCCTCCCCGGGTGTCAGCTGCACGTTGTTAGCCTCTCTTTGTTCTCTTCCAGAGGGAGTCGTTAGCGCTTTTCTGTGCTGGGAGAGCTGCACTGAACATGTCCTTTCTTCTCTTCAGGTGAGAGCCATTAGCAGCCACCCCCAGTGCTGGCCCAATCTGACTAGCGTTAATAAAGCTATTAGAGGTTAGTTTGTAGCAAAACAATAAAACTGGAAAAAAAATTACCAGAAAGTCAAATAAAAGGAGCAAAATACAGAATCAGCATTATTTAAAACTTATTTAGTTCTAGGGCAGTGGACTATTCAATGAGGGTACATTAACATGTTGGTGGCTTACACTCCCCCCCCCCCAACATTTTAATATACAATCATGTATATTTTAGTCTCCATTACCACATTCTAAAAGCTAGGTTGCAAATGAGTTTGTTTTTCTTTTGAAAACAATTGACCCGTTTTGGTAACATGCTGATGAAGGACTTGGAGAAAACTTAATTTGAGTGGATTAGGAATTAGTATTAGGAATGCAAGAGAAACATTTAAATATATTATTTAAAAAAAAAAAAATGCAAGTCATTTCTAGAAAATAAATCTATGGTTACACATGCTAATGATAATGAATGTTAGCTTGTCTTGTTCTTAAGACAGTACTGCATGAAAACAGAATAATACAAATGTCTATTAATAACGTAGAATAAATAGTATGAATTTTTGTTTTTATTAAAAACGACTTTTATTGAAAGAGAATGATTACAGAGTTTACTATTAGTCATCACACTGCATTTGGCATTAAAAAAATTAACATGGCTGTACAAAAGAAATTCAAGGATGTAAATACAAGCACACATCGAGGCTGTGTGGTCCAGTGGTTAAAGAAAAGGGCTTGTAACCAGGAGGTCCCCGGTTCAAATCCCACCTCAGCCACTGACTCATTGTGTGACCCTGAGCAAGTCACTTCACCTCCTTGTGCTCCGTCTTTCGGGTGAGATGTAGTTGTAAGTGACTCTGCAGCTGATGCATAGTTCACACACCCTAGTCTCTGTAAGTCGCCTTGGATAAAGGCGTCTGCTAAATAAACTAATAATAATAATAATAACAACATCTGACAGTTGCTTTGGCCCACACTCCTCCTCTCATTTATACTAAAGCATGATGACATCCTCTTAGGATGGCGCATAAACAGGTTTACTTTAAAGAACGGTCACTGGAGCATTAAACTCAGTGTTGATTCCTATAGAGCAGTGGCCCTCACTTCCAATGAGGTCCTGAATGGTTTATCAGAAGGCTGATTCATTCATTTACAATCTGGTTGAAACAAAGACCTGGACTGGAAGAACCGAAAACAAGGACCATTGTAACACTGCCTGGAATATTGATTTCTATCAGTTTCATTTGCATTTTCAAAAATGGCATTTATGCTTTTTACTTGATTCTTGTAAAGAAATCTCTTGTCACAATGTGCACAGTGATACGGTTTCTCTCCAGTGTGAGTTCTCTGGTGTGCTTTTAGGGGTCCTGACTGACTAAAGCTTTTCCCACTGTCAGAACAGTGATACAGCTTCTCTCCAGTGTGAATTTGCTTATGCATTTTTAGGCTTTGTAAATGAGTGAAGCTCTTCCCACAGTCAGCACAGTGATACGGCTTCTCTCCAGTGTGAATTCTCTGGTGTGATTTTAGGTTTCCTGCAATACTGAAGCTCTTCCCACAGTCAGAACAGTGATACGGTTTCTCTCCAGTGTGAATTCTCTGGTGTGCTTTTAGGGGTCCTGCAATACTGAAGCTCTTCCCACAGTCAGAACAGTGATACGGCTTCTCTCCAGTGTGAATTCGCTGGTGTGCTTTTAGGGGTCCTGACTGACTAAAGCTCTTCCCACAGTCAGAACAGTGATACGGCTTCTCTCCAGTGTGAATTCGCTGGTGTGCTTTTAGGAGTCCTGACTGACTAAAGCTCTTCCCACAGTCAGAACAGTGATACGGCTTCTCTCCAGTGTGAATTTGCTTATGCATTTTTAGGCTTTGTAAATGAGTGAAGCTCTTCCCACAGTCAGAACAGTGATATGGCTTCTCTCCAGTGTGAATTCTCTGGTGTGATTTTAGGTTTCCTAACTGACTGAAGCTCTTCCCACAGTCAGAACAGTGATATGGCTTCTCTCCAGTGTGAATTCTCTGGTGTGATTTTAGGTTTCCTAAATGACTGAAGCTCTTCCCACAGTCAGTACATTGATGTGATATCTTTGGACGGAATGTGTGTTTTGAATCTTTAAACAGCACATTGCCTTTAATGTGGACAGGCACCAATTCAGTCTCTTCTTTCATGTGGACAGGCTCCAGTTCAGTCTCTTCTTCTTTAATGTGGACAGGATCCAGTTCAGTCTCCTCCTCTTTAATGTAGATAGGTACCAATTCCAGAACCTCCTCCTGTTTAATGTAAACAGACTCCATCTTTCTTCCTTCACTTTCACCAAGATAAGGCAGTCCTGAAAACAGAAAATAGAATTAAATATTGCTGTCTGTTCTCTAGGTCACCATCACTCTCAAGAAAGCATTTCCATCTTTTATTACTATCTGCAAAACAACAAAAAAGATGAATGTTGTGGATAAATACTTTGTAACTTTTTAATGAACTCTGTCAGTGTTGCTTCTGACAGTTCAGTATCATAAATAAATGTAATTAACCTAACATTAAAAATCTGTAGAATTATTCTGTTAAGAGAGCCCTAAAACCAACATCTGGAGGTGCATCAGAAATAAAACTGTTAATTGACTGTGACAGGATGACTGGGCGGTGACGTCACGGCAGAAGCAGGAACAAAACGACAGAGAGGAGTTTGGTGAAGCTGAGCGAATGCGTTCGCTCAGCATTTAATAAATAAACAGACAGAAAATAAACGGTTGTACCAAAACACACAAAACACAGGACACGGCACTTACGCCAAAACAAATAGATAAACAAAACGGACTAACACTAAACAAACAGTGCACGGAGACAAACAAACACGGTGAGTAAAAACACTTATTATATTTACTATATTTTAGTTTCCTTTTCTCTCCACACCCGTTCTCCACTCTCGAACACCCAACCCCGAGTGAGTGAAAACATGCAGCTTTTATGCAGTTGTACCGAGACTCGATTGCTAGTCAATCATTCAATTGGAATCTCGGTACAACTGCACGTGAATTAATTAAAGTGCAATTCCCGTGCTCACATATTATTACTTTTACTTGCACGTGATGTGATGTGCCATCCTCGTGCCTAAATACAAATATACAATTTAAACACACGTGAAACACAGACCCGCTTATATCCCGTGTACCAACGCCTATACACCAACATTTACACACAACACGTAACATATAACACACGCAGGGGGCACTTTGCCACATTGACAAACGTTACATGCCTCGAATCTTACGTGCTTGTGTTACAAACTAAGATCTTACAACATCACCATCATATTTAGTTACTAATAAAATAAAACTCACATTCATAATAATAAACAAAGCATTTCACACAATTACAATCCTGCCAAGTAACACGTGGACTATTTAGAGACAATCAATTACAATTAGACAATAGAAGGGAAGTTTCAAGCTGATTTAAAACATGACTATAAGAAGAAAGAGAAACTTACTTGAGGTATTGTCAGCGGGATCTGCAGCACGGCTCTAGTCCTCTAGTCACTCGCTCGGACCGTCTCGATTCTTCCCTCCAGAGTAAACAGGCACCTCAAGCTAACAGCGACAGGTAATCTGTGTGACTAGACTAGTCTGCACTGCACATTTAAACCCCTCTCTCGCAGTTCCAGGCACGAGAACACGCCCCAACACGTCAGCCCCTCCCGGGTGTCAGCTGCACGTTGTTAGCCTCTCTTTGTTCTCTTCCAGAGGGAGTCGTTAGCTTTTCTGTGCTGGGAGAGCTGCACTGAACATGTCCTTTCTTCTCTTCAGGTGAGAGCCATTAGCAGCCACCCCAGTGCTGGCCCAATCTGACTAGCGTTAATAAAGCTATTAGAGGTTAGTTTGTAGCAAAACAATAAAACTGGAAAAAAATTACCAGAAAGTCAAATAAAAGGAGCAAAATACAGAATCAGCATTATTTAAAACTTATTTAGTTCTAGGGCAGTGGACTATTCAATGAGGGTACATTAACATGTTGGTGGCTTACACTCCCCCAACATTTTAATATACAATCATGTATATTTTAGTCTCCATTACCACATTCTAAAAGCTAGGTTGCAAATGAGTTTGTTTTTCTTTTGAAAACAATTGACCCGTTTTGGTAACATGCTGATGAAGGACTTGGAGAAAACTTAATTTGAGTGGATTAGGAATTAGTATTAGGAATGCAAGAGAAACATTTAAATATATTATTTTTTAAAAAAAATGCAAGTCATTTCTAGAAAATAAATCTATGGTTACACATGCTAATGATAATGAATGTTAGCTTGTCTTGTTCTTAAGACAGTACTGCATGAAAACAGAATAATACAAATGTCTATTAATAACGTAGAATAAATATTATGAATTTTTGTTTTTATTAAAACGACTTTTATTGAAAGAGAATGATTACAGAGTTTACTATTAGTCATCACACTGCATTTGGCATTAAAAAATTAACATGGCTGTACAAAAGAAATTCAAGGATGTAAATACAAGCACACATCGAGGCTGTGTGGTCCAGTGGTTAAAGAAAAGGGCTTGTAACCAGGAGGTCCCCGGTTCAAATCCCACCTCAGCCACTGACTCATTGTGTGACCCTGAGCAAGTCACTTCACCTCCTTGTGCTCCGTCTTTCGGGTGAGATGTAGTTGTAAGTGACTCTGCAGCTGATGCATAGTTCACACACCCTAGTCTCTGTAAGTCGCCTTGGATAAAGGCGTCTGCTAAATAAACTAATAATAATAATAATAACAACATCTGACAGTTGCTTTGGCCCACACTCCTCCTCTCATTTATACTAAAGCATGATGACATCCTCTTAGGATGGCGCATAAACAGGTTTACTTTAAAGAACGGTCACTGGAGCATTAAACTCAGTGTTGATTCCTATAGAGCAGTGGCCCTCACTTCCAATGAGGTCCTGAATGGTTTATCAGAAGGCTGATTCATTCATTTACAATCTGGTTGAAACAAAGACCTGGACTGGAAGAACCGAAAACAAGGACCATTGTAACACTGCCTGGAATATTGATTTCTATCAGTTTCATTTGCATTTTCAAAAATGGCATTTATGCTTTTTTACTTGATTCTTGTAAAGAAATCTCTTGTCACAATGTGCACAGTGATACGGTTTCTCTCCAGTGTGAGTTCTCTGGTGTGCTTTTAGGGGTCCTGACTGACTAAAGCTTTTCCCACTGTCAGAACAGTGATACAGCTTCTCTCCAGTGTGAATTTGCTTATGCATTTTTAGGCTTTGTAAATGAGTGAAGCTCTTCCCACAGTCAGCACAGTGATACGGCTTCTCTCAGTGTGAATTCTCTGGTGTGATTTTAGGCTTTTTAAATGACTGAAGCTCTTCCCACAGTCAGCACAGTGATACGGCTTCTCTCCAGTGTGAATTCTCTGGTGTGATTTTAGGTTTCCTGCAATACTGAAGCTCTTCCCACAGTCAGAACAGTGATACGGCTTCTCTCCAGTGTGAATTCTCTGGTGTGCTTTTAGGGGTCCTGAATACTGAAGCTCTTCCCACAGTCAGAACAGTGATACGGCTTCTCTCCAGTGTGAATTCGCTGGTGTGCTTTTAGGGTCCTGACTGACTAAAGCTCTTCCCACAGTCAGAACAGTGATACGGCTTCTCTCCAGTGTGAATTCGCTGGTGTGCTTTTAGGAGTCCTGACTGACTAAAGCTCTTCCCACAGTCAGAACAGTGATACGGCTTCTCTCCAGTGTGAATTCTGCTTGTGCATTTTTAGGCTTTGTAACTGACTGAAGCTCTTCCCACAGTCAGAACAGTGATATGGCTTCTCTCCAGTGTGAATTCTCTGGTGTGATTTTAGGTTTCCTAACTGACTGAAGCTCTTCCCACAGTCAGAACAGTGATATGGCTTCTCTCCAGTGTGAATTCTCTGGTGTGATTTTAGGTTTCCTAAATGACTGAAGCTCTTCCCACAGTCAGTACATTGATGTGATATCTTTGGACGGAATGTGTTTTTTGAATCCTTAAACAACACATTGCCTTTAATGTGGACAGGCTCCAGTTCAGTCTCTTCTTCTTTAATGTGGACAGGATCCAGTTCAGTCTCCTCCTCTTTAATGTGGACAGGATCCAGTTCAGGCATCTCCTGTTTAATGTAGATAGGTACCAATTCCAGAACCTCCTCCTGTTTAATGTAAACAGACTCCATCTTTCTTCCTTCACTTTCACCAAGATAAGGCAGTCCTGAAAACAGAAAATAGAATTAAATATTGCTGTCTGTTCTCTAGGTCACCATCACTCTCAAGAAAGCATTTCCATCTTTTATTACTATCTGCAAAACAACAAAAAAGATGAATGTTGTGGATAAATACTTTGTAACTTTTTAATGAACTCTGTCAGTGTTGCTTCTGACAGTTCAGTATCATAAATAAATGTAATTAACCTAACTTTAAAAATCTGTAGAATTATTCTGTTAAGAGAGCCCTAAAACCAACATCTGGAGGTGCATCAGAAATAAAACTGTTAATTGACTGTGACAGGATGACTGGGCGGTGACGTCACGGCAGAAGCAGGAACAAAACGACAGAGAGGAGTTTGGTGAAGCTGAGCGAATGCGTTCGCTCAGCATTTAATAAATAAACAGACAGAAAATAAACGGTTGTACCAAAACACACAAAACACAGGACACGGCACTTACGCCAAAACAAATAGATAAACAAAACGGACTAACACTAAACAAACAGTGCACGGAGACAAACAAACACGGTGAGTAAAAACACTTATTATATTTACTATATTTTAGTTTCCTTTTCTCTCCACACCCGTTCTCCACTCTCGAACACCCAACCCCGAGTGAGTGAAAACATGCAGCTTTTATGCAGTTGTACCGAGACTCGATTGCTAGTCAATCATTCAATTGGAATCTCGGTACAACTGCACGTGAATTAATTAAAGTGCAATTCCCCGTGCTCACATATTATTACTTTTTACTTGCACGTGATGTGATGTGCCATCCTCGTGCCTAAATACAAATATACAATTTAAACACACGTGAAACACAGACCCGCTTATATCCCGTGTACCAACGCCTATACACCAACATTTACACACAACACGTAACATATAACACACGCAGGGGGGGCACTTTGCCACATTGACAAACGTTACATGCCTCGAATCTTACGTGCTTGTGTTACAAACTAAGATCTTACAACATCACCATCATATTTAGTTACTAATAAAATAAAACTCACATTCATAATAATAAACAAAGCATTTCACACAATTACAATCCTGCCAAGTAACACGTGGACTATTTAGAGACAATCAATTACAATTAGACAATAGAAGGGAAGTTTCAAGCTGATTTAAAACATGACTATAAGAAGAAAGAGAAACTTACTTGAGGTATTGTCAGCGGGATCTGCAGCACGGCTCTAGTCCGCTAGTCACTCGCTCGGACCGTCTCGATTCTTCCCTCCAGAGTAAACAGGCACCTCAAGCTAACAGCGACAGGTAATCTGTGTGACTAGACTAGTCTGCACTGCACATTTAAACCCCTCTCTCGCAGTTCCAGGCACGAGAACACGCCAGCCCCCTCCCCGGGTGTCAGCTGCACGTTGTTAGCCTCTCTTTGTTCTCTTCCAGAGGGAGTCGTTAGCGCTTTTCTGTGCTGGGAGAGCTGCACTGAACATGTCCTTTCTTCTCTTCAGGTGAGAGCCATTAGCAGCCACCCCCAGTGCTGGCCCAATCTGACTAGCGTTAATAAAGCTATTAGAGGTTAGTTTGTAGCAAAACAATAAAACTGGAAAAAAAATTACCAGAAAGTCAAATAAAAGGAGCAAAATACAGAATCAGCATTATTTAAAACTTATTTAGTTCTAGGGCAGTGGACTATTCAATGAGGGTACATTAACATGTTGGTGGCTTACACTCCCCCAACATTTTAATATACAATCATGTATATTTTAGTCTCCATTACCACATTCTAAAAGCTAGGTTGCAAATGAGTTTGTTTTTCTTTTGAAAACAATTGACCCGTTTTGGTAACATGCTGATGAAGGACTTGGAGAAAACTTAATTTGAGTGGATTAGGAATTAGTATTAGGAATGCAAGAGAAACATTTAAATATATTATTTTTTTAAAAAAAAATGCAAGTCATTTCTAGAAAATAAATCTATGGTTACACATGCTAATGATAATGAATGTTAGCTTGTCTTGTTCTTAAGACAGTACTGCATGAAAACAGAATAATACAAATGTCTATTAATAACGTAGAATAAATATTATGAATTTTTGTTTTTATTAAAAACGACTTTTATTGAAAGAGAATGATTACAGAGTTTACTATTAGTCATCACACTGCATTTGGCATTAAAAAATTAACATGGCTGTACAAAAGAAATTCAAGGATGTAAATACAAGCACACATCGAGGCTGTGTGGTCCAGTGGTTAAAGAAAAGGGCTTGTAACCAGGAGGTCCCCGGTTCAAATCCCACCTCAGCCACTGACTCATTGTGTGACCCTGAGCAAGTCACTTCACCTCCTTGTGCTCCGTCTTTCGGGTGAGATGTAGTTGTAAGTGACTCTGCAGCTGATGCATAGTTCACACACCCTAGTCTCTGTAAATCACCTTGGATAAAGGCGTCTGCTAAATAAACAAAGAATAATAAAATAACATAGGAGTACGACTTAGAAACACTGAATACATCCCTGGAAAGTGCCAGGTCTGTGTTTTTAAACAAGCCCTGGACCATGTAGGTGGCTTTTACAGTGCCTGAGTAATATGCACAAACAGGGCTGAGTTTAGAGAGTTAAGAATGAAAGAGAAACATTAAATAAATTATTTTTAAAAACACACCTCATTTATAGAAAAAAATCTTAGGTCACACATGTTAATGATAATGACTGTTAGCTTATCTTGTTCTTATGATACTACTACTAAATAAAATACAAAGATGTCTTAATAATCTAGGATAAATAGTACAAAAATAACAAGTTGGAAGAATTTTTGCTTTTATTAAAAACAACTTTTATTGAAAGACTACAGTTTACCGTTATTCATCACACTGCATGTGGCATTAAAAAAATGAACATGGCTGTACAAAAGAAATTCAAGGATGTAAATACAAGCACACATCTGACAGTTGCTTTGGCCCACACTCCTCCTCTCATTTATACTAAAGCATGATGACATCCTCTTAGGATGGCGCATAAACAGGTTTACTTTAAAGAACGGTCACTGGAGCATTAAACTCAGTGTTGATTCCTATAGAGCAGTGGCCCTCACTTCCAATGAGGTCCTGAATGGTTTATCAGAAGGCTGATTCATTCATTTACAATCTGGTTGAAACAAAGACCTGGACTGGAAGAACCGAAAACAAGGACCATTGTAACACTGCCTGGAATATTGATTTCTATCAGTTTCATTTGCATTTTCAAAAATGGCATTTATGCTTTTTTACTTGACTCTTGTAAAGAAATCTCTTGTCACAATGTGCACAGTGATACGGTTTCTCTCCAGTGTGAGTTCTCTGGTGTGCTTTTAGGGGTCCTGACTGACTAAAGCTTTTCCCACTGTCAGAACAGTGATACAGCTTCTCTCCAGTGTGAATTTGCTTATGCATTTTTAGGCTTTGTAAATGAGTGAAGCTCTTCCCACAGTCAGCACAGTGATACGGCTTCTCTCCAGTGTGAATTCTCTGGTGTGATTTTAGGTTTCCTGCAATACTGAAGCTCTTCCCACAGTCAGAACAGTAATACGGTTTCTCTCCAGTGTGAATTCTCTGGTGTGATTTTAGGCTTTCTAAATGACTGAAGCTCTTCCCACAGTCAGCACAGTGATATGGCTTCTCTCCAGTGTGAATTCTCTGGTGTGATTTTAGGTCTCCTGCAATACTGAAGCTCTTCCCACATACAGAGCAGTGATACGGCTTCTCTCCAGTGTGAATTCTCTGGTGTGCATTTTAGGTTTCCTAACTGACTGAAGCTCTTCCCACAGTCAGAACAGTGATATGGCTTCTCTCCAGTGTGAATTCTCTGGTGTGATTTTAGGTTTCCTAACTGACCGAAGCTCTTCCCACAGTCAGAACAGTGATATGGCTTCTCTCCAATGTGAATTCTCTGGTGTGATTTTAGGTTTCCTAAATGACTGAAGCTCTTCCCACAGTCAGTACATTGATGTGATATCTTTGGACGGAATGTGTGTTTTGAATCTTTAAACAGCACATTGTCTTTAATGTGGACGGGCACCAATTCAGTCTCTTCTTTCATGTGGACAGGCTCCAGTTCAGTCTCTTCTTCTTTAATGTGGACAGGATCCAGTTCAGGCATCTCCTGTTTAATGTAGATAGGTACCAATTCCAGAACTTCCTCCTGTTTAATGTAAACAGACTCCATCTTTCTTCCTTCACTTTCACCAAGATAAGGCAGTCCTGAAAACAGAAAACAGAATTAAGTATTGCTATCTGTTCTCTAGGTCACCATCACTCTCAAGAAAGCATTTCCATCTTTTATTACTATCTGCAAAACAACAAAAAAAAGATGAATGTTGCGGATAAATACTTTGTAACTTTTTAATGAACTCTGTCAGTGTTGCTTCTGACAGTTCAGTATCATAAATAAATGTAATTAACCTAACTTTAAAAATCTGTAGAATTATTCTGTTAAGAGAGCCCTAAAACCAACATCTGGAGGTGCATCAGAAATAAAACTGTTAATTGACTGTGACAGGATGACTGGGCGGTGACGTCACGGCAGAAGCAGGAACAAAACGACAGAGAGGAGTTTGGTGAAGCTGAGCGAATGCGTTCGCTCAGCATTTAATAAATAAACAGACAGAAAATAAACGGTTGTACCAAAACACACAAAACACAGGACACGGCACTTACGCCAAAACAAATAGATAAACAAAACGGACTAACACTAAACAAACAGTGCACGGAGACAAACAAACACGGTGAGTAAAAAACACTTATTATATTTACTATATTTTAGTTTCCTTTTCTCTCCACACCCGTTCTCCACTCTCGAACACCCAACCCCGAGTGAGTGAAAACATGCAGCTTTTATGCAGTTGTACCGAGACTCGATTGCTAGTCAATCATTCAATTGGAATCTCGGTACAACTGCACGTGAATTAATTAAAGTGCAATTCCCCGTGCTCACATATTATTACTTTTTACTTGCACGTGATGTGATGTGCCATCCTCGTGCCTAAATACAAATATACAATTTAAACACACGTGAAACACAGACCCGCTTATATCCCGTGTACCAACGCCTATACACCAACATTTACACACAACACGTAACATATAACACACACAGGGGGGGCACTTTGCCACATTGACAAACGTTACATGCCTCGAATCTTACGTGCTTGTGTTACAAACTAAGATCTTACAACATCACCATCATATTTAGTTACTAATAAAATAAAAACTCACATTCATAATAATAAACAAAGCATTTCACACAATTACAATCCTGCCAAGTAACACGTGGACTATTTAGAGACAATCAATTACAATTAGACAATAGAAGGGAAGTTTCAAGCTGATTTAAAACATGACTATAAGAAGAAAGAGAAACTTACTTGAGGTATTGTCAGCGGGATCTGCAGCACGGCTCTAGTCCTCTAGTCACTCGCTCGGACCGTCTCGATTCTTCCCTCCAGAGTAAACAGGCACCTCAAGCTAACAGCGACAGGTAATCTGTGTGACTAGACTAGTCTGCACTGCACATTTAAACCCTCTCTCGCAGTTCCAGGCACGAGAACACGCCCCAACACGCCAGCCCCTCCCCGGTGTCAGCTGCACGTTGTTAGCCTCTCTTTGTTCTCTTCCAGAGGGAGTCGTTAGCGCTTTTCTGTGCTGGGAGAGCTGCACTGAACATGTCCTTTCTTCTCTTCAGGTGAGAGCCATTAGCAGCCACCCCAGTGCTGGCCCAATCTGACTAGCGTTAATAAAGCTATTAGAGGTTAGTTTGTAGCAAAACAATAAAACTGGAAAAAAAATTACCAGAAAGTCAAATAAAAGGAGCAAAATACAGAATCAGCATTATTTAAAACTTATTTAGTTCTAGGGCAGTGGACTATTCAATGAGGGTACATTAACATGTTGGTGGCTTACACTCCCCCCCCCAACATTTTAATATACAATCATGTATATTTTAGTCTCCATTACCACATTCTAAAAGCTAGGTTGCAAATGAGTTTGTTTTTCTTTTGAAAACAATTGACCCGTTTTGGTAACATGCTGATGAAGGACTTGGAGAAAACTTAATTTGAGTGGATTAGGAATTAGTATTAGGAATGCAAGAGAAACATTTAAATATATTATTTTTTAAAAAAAAAATGCAAGTCATTTCTAGAAAATAAATCTATGGTTACACATGCTAATGATAATGAATGTTAGCTTGTCTTGTTCTTAAGACAGTACTGCATGAAAACAGAATAATACAAATGTCTATTAACCCTTTGCGGTCCATTTATTAAGTATTCATGCCAGGTCTAATTAATTTTCACACGAGTTAATTTTAGAGCTGTTTAAAAGTACTTTTTCCAGTCAAAGGGTTTAAATGGCCTTGCATATCAACAAAGCACTCACTAGGGATTCAGTCACCCCACCACTTTTGTTCAGTATAGCTTTCACCTATGTAAGAAATAAATAATAATAATAATAATAATAATAATAATAGTCATACATACCGATCAATCATCTCCTGATCACTGCGTTTATCACCAAACTCCTCAATAATGCGATCCAAGTCATTATTTTATTACTATAACAGCTCAAAAAGCTCTGCAAATGTCCGTGTTCTCTGACGCTGATTCACAGTCAGCCAGCTTGTTTACTTACTACGCCCTGTTATCTGATACCAGATAGCATGTATGACTATTCATTTTTTTTTTTTTTCGACTTGTCTCGCTCCTGTCGCTCCCATTCGCAATTGAATGGTTTTCTCGCTTTTTCGGAGAAAAACGACTAGAAATCTGTTTTCTGCGTTGCTATAGTGATGTCGGACCCAGTCCGACAAAGGACCTGAGAGGAATAATTGCAATGTCGGACCCAGTCCGACAATGGACCGCAAAGGGTTAATAATGTAGTATAAATAGTATGAATTTTTGTTTTTATTAAAAATGACTTTTATTGAAAGAGAATGATTACAGAGTTTACTATTAGTCATCACACTGCATTTGGCATTAAAAAAATTAACATGGCTGTACAAAAGAAATTCAAGGATGTAAATACAAGCACACATCGAGGCTGTGTGGTCCAGTGGTTAAAGAAAAGGGCTTGTAACCAGGAGGTCCCCGTTTCAAATCCCACCTCAGCCACCGACTCATTGTGTGACCCTGAGCAAGTCACTTAACCTCCTTGTGCTCCGTCTTTCGGGTGAGACGTAGTTGTAAGTGACTCTGCAGCTGATGCATAGTTCACACACCCTAGTCTCTGTAAGTCGCCTTGGATAAAGGCGTCTGCTAAATAAACAAATAATAATAATAACAACATCTGACAGTTGCTTTGGCCCACACTCCTCCTCTCATTTATACTAAAGCATGATGACATCCTCTTAGGATGGCGCATAAACAGGTTTACTTTAAAGAACGGTCACTGGAGCATTAAACTCAGTGTTGATTCCTATAGAGCAGTGGCCCTCACTTCCAATGAGGTCCTGAATGGTTTATCAGAAGGCTGATTCATTCATTTACAATCTGGTTGAAACAAAGACCTGGACTGGAAGAACCGAAAACAAGGACCATTGTAACACTGCCTGGAATGCGGATTTCTATCAGTTTCATTTGCATTTTCAAAAATGGCATTTATGCTTTTTTACTTGATTCTTGTAAAGAAATCTCTTGTCACAATGTGCACAGTGATACGGTTTCTCTCCAGTGTGAATTCTCTGGTGTGCTTTTAGGGGTCCTGACTGACTAAAGCTTTTCCCACAGTCAGAACAGTGATACGGCTTCTCTCCAGTGTGAATTTGCTGGTGTGCATTTTAGGCTTTGTAAATGACTGAAGCTCTTCCCACAGTCAGAACAGTGATACGGCTTCTCTCCAGTGTGAATTCGCTGGTGTGCTTTTAGGAGTCCTGACTGACTAAAGCTCTTCCCACAGTCAGAACAGTGATACGGCTTCTCTCCAGTGTGAATTCTGCTTGTGCATTTTAGGTTTTGTAACTGACTGAAGCTCTTCCCACAGTCAGAACAGTGATATGGCTTCTCTCCAGTGTGAATTCTCTGGTGTGATTTTAGGTTTCCTAACTGACTGAAGCTCTTCCCACAGTCAGAACAGTGATATGGCTTCTCTCCAGTGTGAATTCTCTGGTGTGATTTTAGGTTTCCTAAATGACTGAAGCTCTTCCCACAGTCAGTACATTGATGTGATATCTTTGGACGGAATGTGTGTTTTGAATCTTTAAACAGCACATTGCCTTTAATGTGGACAGGCACCAATTCAGTCTCTTCTTTCATGTGGACAGGCTCCAGTTCAGTCTCTTCTTCTTTAATGTGGACAGGATCCAGTTCAGTCTCCTCCTCTTTAATGTAGATAGGTACCAATTCCAGAACCTCCTCCTGTTTAATGTAAACAGACTCCATCTTTCTTCCTTCACTTTCACCAAGATAAGGCAGTCCTGAAAACAGAAAACAGAATTAAGTATTGCTATCTGTTCTCTAGGTCACCATCACTCTCAAGAAAGCATTTCCATCTTTTATTACTATCTGCAAAACAACAAAAAAAGATGAATGTTATGGATAAATACTTTGTAACTTTTAATGAACTCTGTCAGTGTTGCTTCTGACAGTTCAGTATCATAAATAAATGTAATTAACCTAACTTTAAAAATCTGTAGAATTATTCTGTTAAGAGAGCCCTAAAACCAACATCTGGAGGTGCATCAGAAATAAAACTGTTAATTGACTGTGACAGGATGACTGGGCGGTGACGTCACGGCAGAAGCAGGAACAAAACGACAGAGAGGAGTTTGGTGAAGCTGAGCTAATGCGTTCGCTCAGCATTTAATAAATAAACAGACAGAAAATAAACGGTTGTACCAAAAACACACAAAACACAGGACACGGCACTTACGCCAAAACAAATAGATAAACAAAAACGGACTAACACTAAACAAACAGTGCACGGAGACAAACAAACACGGTGAGTAAAAAACACTTATTATATTTACTATATTTTAGTTTCCTTTTCTCTCCACACCCGTTCTCCACTCTCGAACACCCAACCCCGAGTGAGTGAAAACATGCAGCTTTTATGCAGTTGTACCGAGACTCGATTGCTAGTCAATCATTCAATTGGAATCTCGGTACAACTGCACGTGAATTAATTAAAGTGCAATTCCCCGTGCTCACATATTATTACTTTTACTTGCACGTGATGTGATGTGCCATCCTCGTGCCTAAATACAAATATACAATTTAAACACACGTGAAACACAGACCCGCTTATATCCCGTGTACCAACGCCTATACACCAACATTTACACACAACACGTAACATATAACACACGCAGGGGGGGCACTTTGCCACATTGACAAACGTTACATGCCTCGAATCTTACGTGCTTGTGTTACAAACTAAGATCTTACAACATCACCATCATATTTAGTTACTAATAAAATAAAAACTCACATTCATAATAATAAACAAAGCATTTCACACAATTACAATCCTGCCAAGTAACACGTGGACTATTTAGAGACAATCAATTACAATTAGACAATAGAAGGGAAGTTTCAAGCTGATTTAAAACATGACTATAAGAAGAAAGAGAAACTTACTTGAGGTATTGTCAGCGGGATCTGCAGCACGGCTCTAGTCCTCTAGTCACTCGCTCTGACCGTCTCGATTCTTCCCTCCAGAGTAAACAGGCACCTCAAGCTAACAGCGACAGGTAATCTGTGTGACTAGACTAGTCTGCACTGCACATTTAAACCCCTCTCTCACAGTTCCAGGCACGAGAACACGCCCCCAACACGTCAGCCCCCTCCCCGGGTGTCAGCTGCACGTTGTTAGCCTCTCTTTGTTCTCTTCCAGAGGGAGTCGTTAGCGCTTTTCTGTGCTGGGAGAGCTGCACTGAACGTGTCCTTTCTTCTCTTCAGGTGAGAGCCATTAGCAGCCACCCCCAGTGCTGGCCCAATCTGACTAGCGTTAATAAAGCTATTAGAGGTTAGTTTGTAGCAAAACAATAAAACTGGAAAAAAAATTACCAGAAAGTCAAATAAAAGGAGCAAAATACAGAATCAGCATTATTTAAAACTTATTTAGTTCTAGGGCAGTGGACTATTCAATGAGGGTACATTAACATGTTGGTGGCTTACACTCCCCCCCCCCAACATTTTAATATACAATCATGTATATTTTAGTCTCCATTACCACATTCTAAAAGCTAGGTTGCAAATGAGTTTGTTTTTCTTTTGAAAACAATTGACCCGTTTTGGTAACATGCTGATGAAGGACTTGGAGAAAACTTAATTTGAGTGGATTAGGAATTAGTATTAGGAATGCAAGAGAAACATTTAAATATATTATTTTTTTTTAAAAAAATGCAAGTCATTTCTAGAAAATAAATCTATGGTTACACATGCTAATGATAATGAATGTTAGCTTGTCTTGTTCTTAAGACAGTACTGCATGAAAACAGAATAATACAAATGTCTATTAATAACGTAGAATAAATATTATGAATTTTTGTTTTTATTAAAAACGACTTTTATTGAAAGAGAATGATTACAGAGTTTACTATTAGTCATCACACTGCATTTGGCATTAAAAAAATTAACATGGCTGTACAAAAGAAATTCAAGGATGTAAATACAAGCACACATCGAGGCTGTGTGGTCCAGTGGTTAAAGAAAAGGGCTTGTAACCAGGAGGTCCCCGGTTCAAATCCCACCTCAGCCACTGACTCATTGTGTGACCCTGAGCAAGTCACTTCACCTCCTTGTGCTCCGTCTTTCGGGTGAGATGTAGTTGTAAGTGACTCTGCAGCTGATGCATAGTTCACACACCCTAGTCTCTGTAAGTCGCCTTGGATAAAGGCGTCTGCTAAATAAACTAATAATAATAATAATAACAACATCTGACAGTTGCTTTGGCCCACACTCCTCCTCTCATTTATACTAAAGCATGATGACATCCTCTTAGGATGGCGCATAAACAGGTTTACTTTAAAGAACGGTCACTGGAGCATTAAACTCAGTGTTGATTCCTATAGAGCAGTGGCCCTCACTTCCAATGAGGTCCTGAATGGTTTATCAGAAGGCTGATTCATTCATTTACAATCTGGTTGAAACAAAGACCTGGACTGGAAGAACCGAAAACAAGGACCATTGTAACACTGCCTGGAATATTGATTTCTATCAGTTTCATTTGCATTTTCAAAAATGGCATTTATGCTTTTTTACTTGATTCTTGTAAAGAAATCTCTTGTCACAATGTGCACAGTGATACGGTTTCTCTCCAGTGTGAGTTCTCTGGTGCACGCAAAGATGTTGTAACAGATTAAAACTCTTCCCACAATCAGCACAGTGATGCGGCTTCTCTCCAGTGTGAATTAGCCTGTGTTTTCTTAGGTTTCCTGCAATACTGAAGCTCTTCCCACATACAGAGCAGTGATACGGCTTCTCTCCAGTGTGAATTCGCTGGTGTGCTTTTAGGTCTCCTGACTGTTTGAAGCTCTTCTCACATACAGTACAGTGATACGGCTTCTCTCCAGTGTGAATTCGCTTGTGTGTTTTTAGGCTTCCTGACTCACTGAATCTCTTCCCACAGTCAGTACAGAGATACGGCTTCTCTCCAGTGTGAAGTCGCTGATGTGTTTTTAGGATTCGAAATTGACTGAAGCTCATCCCACAGTCACTACAGTGATATGGCTTCTCTCCAGTGTGAATTCGTTGGTGTGTTTTTAGGCTTCCTGACTCATTGAAGCTCTTCCCACAATCAGCACAGTGATACGGCTTCTCTCCAGTGTGAATTCTCTGGTGTGTTTTAGGTTTCCTATCTGACTGAAGCGCTCCCCACAGTCCGTACAGTGATACGGCTTCTCTCCAGTGTGAATTCGCTGGTGTGCTTTTAGGTTTCCTAACTCACTGAAACGCTTCCCACAGTCTAGACAGTGATATGGCTTCTCTCCAGTGTGAATTCGCTGGTGTGTTTTTAGGTGGCTTGACTGACTGAATCTTTTCCCGCATTCACTACATTGATGTGATATCTTTGGCCGGGATGTGTTCTTTGAATCCTTAAACAACAAATCAGTAGATTTGTCTTTAATGTGGACAGGATCCAATTCAGTCTCATCTTCTTTAATATTGACAAGCTCCAGTTCAGTCTCCTCTTCTTTAATGTGGACAAGCTCTAGTTCAGTCTCTTCCTCTTTAATATGGACAGGCTCTAGTTCAGTCTCCTCTTCTTCAATGTGGACAGGCTCTAGTTCAGTCTCCTCTTCTTTAATGTGGACAGGCTCCAATTCAGTCTCCTCTTCTTTAAAATGGACAAGCTCTAGTTCAGTCTCTTCCTCTTTAATATGGACAGGCTCTAGTTCAGTCTCTTCTTCAATGTGGACAAGCTCCAGTTCAGACATCTCCTGTTTAATGCAGATAGGTACCAATTCCAGAACCTCCTCCTGTTTAATGTAAACAGACTCCATCCTTTCTTCCTTCACTTTCACCAAGGTAAGGTAGTCCTGAAAACAGAAAATAGAATTAAGTATTGCTATCAGTTCTCTAGGTCACCATCACTCACAAGAAAGGATTTCTCAGTTGCTTTTATACTATCAGCCAAACAGCCAAAAATGTGACATTTTAATAATGTAAAAATAAAGTAATTAACCTAAACTTTGAAAAATCGGTAGAATTATTCTATTCAGAGAGCTTTAAAACCAACATCCGGAGGTGCATCAGGAATTAAACTGTTAATTGACAAACGATACATGCCATGAATCTTACGTGCTTGTGTTACAAATTAAGATCTTGCGACATCAGTGTAATACATTTACTGTTATTAATTAAAAACTCACATCCATAATAACAATAAAGAAAGCATTTCACACAATTACAATCCTGCCAAGTAACACGTGGACTATTTTAACACAAATCGGTTACAACCTGGCAATATAAGGCAAGTCTCAAGCTGATTTAAATCATTAATAGAACAAGAAAGAGAAGCTTACTTAAGGTTGGGATCTGCAGCACGACTCTAGAGCTCTAGTCACTCGCTCGGACCGTCTTGATTCTTCTCTCCAGACAGATGAGAGAGAGAGAGAGAGAGAGTTATTTTATTGACATCGGTGCACAATTGTATCTGTAAGTACATAAATCTGTGGAGCCTGTGTGGTCCAGTGGTTAAAGAAAAGGGCTTGTAACCAGGAAACTTAAACTAGGTCTCCTGGTGGTCTCTTGGAACCAGATTTCAGGCCTGTGCTGTGTGTGACTCAATCCCTTCAAGAATTGAAAAACGCTACTCCATGAGAATAGATTTGTTTTGTCTTTTTTAGAGAGCATATTTTCTTTTTTGCCAGTGAAGATTTGGCAGTTTTTTCAGTAAACAAGTTCAATCTGTGGACTTGAATTGAGAGAGAGAGAGAGAGAGAGAGAGAGAGAGAGAGAGAGAGAGAGAGAGAGAGAGAGAGAGAGAGAGTTAAAGAAAAGGGGCTAATTCTATAATTGTATTAACATTGAACAAAGCTCTCCTTCCTTGTCACACAACAGAACAAAAGCGATGCAAAAGGCAGTTATACACTGCGTGCGGAGCTACAGATCCCACGACCACCTGCCATGTTAACCAGCGGTTCGAAAAGCCCTACATTAAAAACGCGGGCAAACTGCGCAATGCTTAGAGGCAGAGTTTGAACGATTTCTCACTTCTTTCAAGCGAGAGTTGCATAACGCAAGAAGGAACAAAACGGCTGATGAAACAGTAAGAGCTTGTGCAATTTAACTGGGGCTGGACGATGCGTACCCCGCTGCTGGACAGGCTGCGTGTTCAATTTGTATAGTGTGTGATTATTTCTGACAAGGTGCAAAAGGCTGACTGGGGTAAGGAGACTCAGAGTCAGGATGTGCAGGGAAAATAAAAGACTTTTAATTAAACAAAATACACAAAACAAAAAGGCACGATGGCCAACCAAAAAGACAAATACAAAAACAGGCTTTAATCTCGAACTATCCAAAAAGAACCACTCACTCTCTCACACAGGTCTTCTCACTCTTACAAACACTCCCTTTTATACAGGTGCCTGGGCTAATTGGGCAATTCGCACCTCATTAGCCCAGGCACATTCCACACATTCCTCACACAAACTCACTCATATCCACTCTAAACAATACAAAAACACCACAAAATAGGCTGCACCCCATCACTAAGGCCAACAGGATTTATGTACAGATCAACACACTGAACAGCTCACGTGACACTACCAGCAATTATTATTATTATTATTATTATTAATAATTTCTTAGCAGACGTCCTTATCCAGTTGTTAAAAAACATCACATTCCAAAGTATCGCATTACAGATGATAGCAGTTACAGAATACAATGAAATCAGTAACAGCAAATTCAAATGAGAGAATTATTATTATTAATTTATTACTTAGCAGACGCCCTTATCCAAGGCGACTTACAGTCGTAAACAAAAATACATTTCAAGAATCACAGTACAAGTATTAATACAATTAAGAGCAGGATAAAAATACAATGACTTCAGTTCTAGCAAGTACAAGTATATGACAAAATACGATTCGATAACGGAGCAGATAACTGTCAGTGATAGTTACATCAGGATATAATTAAATACAAAA
This sequence comes from Acipenser oxyrinchus oxyrinchus, assembly GCA_030684275.1. Lineage (NCBI taxonomy): Eukaryota > Metazoa > Chordata > Actinopteri > Acipenseriformes > Acipenseridae > Acipenser > Acipenser oxyrinchus. The sequence goes on along the minus strand of CM060303.1, from coordinate 1,234,966 downwards.
TACTACAGATTAAATACCACTTGTGACAGATTACAGTACTCTAAAAGTACAGGATTAAATGCAGTAAAATAGGAAGCAGATAAGAGCAAGTAAAGCGCTTTAAGGAAGAGTGATAAAGTCTGACAAAGTCTTAAAATAAAAATGACTGTACATTTTTTAGAGAGATTACAACTAAGAGTAGTTAAATTTAAGTAATGGTCTCTCACACACACACACGTCAGTGACTTTCAGCTTCTTTAGCCCAGTTGGTTTTGGTTTTAAAGCAGCCCTGACGTGAATAAAATGGGTTGTTTTTATACCTGATGTCCCTACCTGCTGATCCGATTCCACACCTGCTAATCACACACAGCAAGCAGGTAGGCTCTCCCAGGAGCTTCAGTTACTTCATTCATTCATTATAACAAACACACACTCTTCATAATAAACATTTACACACACACACACACACAGAAACCCTCTTCCTGCCTGCCGCAGTGCTGCATACACACTTACACGAGCTTCAGGTCATTTACACAATAGCAAAATCCATAGGTTGACAAAAAAAATAAATAAATAAATAAAATATCTCAGTTGTAAGCAGGACTTGACCATGCTGGATAAACGGTCAGGATGGATTACTGTATTATTATTACTATTATTATTAGCAGATTTACAGTTGTTACACAATACAAAGTACCAACTTGCACAACAATATCATGTTACACAATATTACGTTACACAATGCCACGTTACAGTAAGGCCGTTTATAAAGTCCGGTAAAATAAATAAGAAAAAGATAAAATTCAAAACAACAAACACAGTAAATAATTCAATTTAAGTGTGAATTCGACTAAGGGCAGTTTTATTGATTAGATTTCTCTAGATTTTGTAAATACGTGTATAATGTATTTATAATCCGCACATTGTTATTGATTATATCGACCTAAAGTAAAAGGCAATAAGAAATAATATATTTATTTATTTATTTATGAGGGGATTGGGGTTTTATTTCTGAGTGAAACACAGAGGAAAAAAAAAAGGATTGCAATTTTTGATGAAGTTCGTTTAGTCTCGTTTTGTGAATGCCGTGGTGGAGGGGGGGGGTATGTAAATAAATTATTATTTATTTCTTAGCAGACGCCCTTATCCAGGGCGACTTACAATCGTAAGCGTAGGATGGGGACATGTTTTTTTTTAGATTTCAACAACAAACAAAAAAATAGGTTACTATAAGCTTGGTTGTGTTTTTAAATCGAAAGATAGTTTTTCTTTTCATGCAACAGCCTGCCCCTAAAAACGCATCTCTCAGGACTGCCCAGAAGGCATGGCACCTACAGACACGTGTCTGCAGTAAATCTGTACTGCAAAAAATGGATAGGGGCCATTTTTAAATGCAAGGGTTTTGTTTATAATGTATCGAAACATAACATATTATAGCTTGTTTAAAAGCGTTTTTATTTGTCTGTTAGGAAATTATAACTATTCCAGTTTTGCAATATGTGTTATAGTATTTGTTTAGGGGTCAAAAGTCACCATAACAATGTTTTACATGTTAAGAATTTGTAGAGTGCATTTGCCACTGAAAAGGCAGGTAATGTGATTATTTGTATATAAATAAAGTGTTTAGCTTTTTAATTTATTAATATATTAATCTAATTTAAACTTGTGTAAACTGTTACACAACTGCAACTTTGTAATTTATATAAAGTTGATATATTTAAAAGCATAATATATAATTTGTTATATATTCTGTTATGACGTGCATTTTAGGGCCTACACTGGACAGAAAGCTTAGGCGGTCTGCTTTTTAAATTTATTACACAAACATGAATCAAAATCGACCAGGACCTCATCAACCGTGAGTTTTTAAAAAAGTATAGAAAAATAAACTCGAAATGCCTATTTTTGCAGAGTCAGGAAAACAGGAGGTTTGGCCGGGATGCGTTGTTTTAGTCCTACAAGCAAAAATAAGTTACACATTTGCACAGGTTAGGTCTTCTTCGGTTCCTATACTATACTTTAAATATGGGTTTTAGATTTTTAATTTAATATTTTTATTCATTATTTTATTTCATATGCTCGAGACAGTGTTTTTTCTTCAGAAATGGCAAGTTTTTAAAAGGAAATAAAACAAAACCGTCAAAGAATGAGTATGATGAATGTTATTTATGTTTACCAGAGTATTTATACTTCTACAAAATACAGAAAGATGTTGCTTGGCGGTTTTGTATTTAATTATACAGCGAGTTGAACGCGGTTAAGTTCATCAGGAGTATCGCAGCGCGCTCTGTTCGCCATGGCGGAATCAATACAACACGGCTTCTTTCACAGCAGTGCGATATAACAGCTTTCTGTAAAAGTAAATTTTTTAAAAACAACCTTTGTTTTCCAGTGAATAAAGCGCCGCTTACCTTTCTCCCCGTCTCGTCTCCTCGGTGTCTGACCGGATCTGCTTCCCGCGTCACCGAACCGGGGCGAACCCGCGGAAAGAGGGATATACCAATCGCAAAATACACACCGCGGAGGGGTGGTCTGCCGCTGCGTCTCAGATAGACCGCAACCGACGAAGTGTGCCATCAAGGCTGTTTGACTTCAATATGAGAAGAAGTTTCGATTTTAACATTGCAAAGCGAGCTGTTTGTAGCGCTTATCTTTTCCAGTGAATACAATTGTAATTCAGGAACACCCCCCACCCCTCACTACAGCCGCAGTTGGTACAGCCCTATGTTCTCAACCGGGACGCTTTTGATTGATGGCTGTAGTTCAGCTGCGTGGAGTTTTTCCGCAGGTATATAATTTTAATTTTAATATTTTTCCGTCTTGTTGTTCGGAACCAGCTGTTCAAACATCAACGGCATACCCCCTATACTGTTTTTTTAAAGTATATTAGGTTCATTCAAGTTCAGGGGCGTTGTCACAAACAGATCCAAAATGGCGTAGGCATGGGAACAGTTTCTTAGCAACAGGGTAGCATAATATCAATATCGGTCCTGGCTTTCAATTAATCGATCAACTAATCAATATATATCATATATATATATATATATATATATATATATATATATATATATATATATATATATATATATATACACACACACACACACACACGTTATATTACATTTGTACAGACTTTTAATGTAAAAACAAGTGACAATTATTTTGTCATGATTATTTGAAATTGCTTAAGAAGTGCTTTAAAACAAAACAAATATATATATATATATATATATATATATATATATATATATATATATATATATATATATATATATATATATATATATTAAAAGATTGTTAAACTACCAGAAATTATCTGTCATAGTAATTAGTGACTAATGTTCACTAAATACTTGTATTGAACATGTTTAATTATCTTATAATAAGCGTAGGGTACCAATCTCCAGCTGTATGTTCTTAATTTACTGTGTTTATCATTGAGCACTTATATGATACTGATGGTATGTCGTAATCCTAGCTTGTTGCATCCTGGTTCATATTGTATTCTAGCAGTGTTATTATTACCAGCACTGACTGTAAACCACAGTGTTTAAATATGAAGCTTGTAACCCTGTCTGTGCTGCCCTGTGACTCCTGTGTGAGTCGCCTGGGATAAAGCCATCTCCCAAATAAATAATATATTTCTATAGAATACCGGATGTAACACGTTTAATTCAATAAACACACCCACCATCCTGATGATAATTATCAAAACTGGCCCATAGTCCCTTGAAGCATTGAAAACAAATTTTTTTCTTCCAATATTTAAAATATGTCTGAATAACGACGACAAATTTACACCCAATTTATAAAAAAAATGTTTTATCTGTTGAATGCATGGATTTACATCCGTAGTGACGCTAAACAGCAACACATTTTGTTTGTAAGTAACAGGTATACAGCGTAGTGTGCAGATGTATCAGCACACCTCCAGATGTGTCATTGAAATCCTTTATATACCCGCCTGCATGAAAACACCTCAGGGTGTGAGAATTTCAATCTCCGCTCAGTAATCAGCGATATAGAAACAACAGACGCTCCTGTGTGTGAAAATGCTAGACCGTTTTGTGCTTTAATCAGGAATCTTAAACAGCTTCTTAAAAGTCTCCTGCGTTTGACGCCGTGTGGCTCTGTGTTCCTTTTCTCTGACTGTTTGAAATTGCATGTGTGGCCTATTCAAGTCATCCATTAAATGAGAATCAGGAATTTGCCTGTTTTGAGGACACTACAGAAGCAATGGGCTCTTCTAATACATTTGCACAAGACTGTAGGTATTTATAAAATATCATTTTAGTGTTGGAAAAAACAACACGTTGTTTTTGTTTTTTAAGCTTCAGTACTCTTTCAAAATGTAAACCAACATTCAAAAAATCTTTATTGTACTGTATTACATTTGATAAAATCCTAAGCAAAATAATAATAATAATAATAATAATAGCTATTGCATCAAATTATGAAAAAATCTATGAAACAGAGAGAGAAACACTGCACAGTAGAATTAATGTTATTTAATGTTAATAATTTTATCAGACATTATAATTATTAATCAGTCAATTATCCAAAGCGATTTCCAGAGACTAGAGGGGGTGAACTCTGCATCATCAACAACTGCTGCTGCTGCTGCTGCAGAGTCACTTCCAATAGGAGCTCGTTTGGTTGACGTCTCATCCTGAAGGACGGAGCACAAGGAGGTTCAGTGACTTGCTCAGGGTCACACACACACAGGGAGTCAGTGGCTGCTGCAGAGTCACTTCCAATAGGAGCTCGTTTGATTGACGTCTCATCCTGAAGGACGGAGCACAAGGAGGTTCAGTGACTTGCTCAGGGTCACACACACACACAGGGAGTCAGTGGCTGCTGCAGAGTCACTTCCAATAGGAGCTCGTTTGTTTGACGTCTCATCCTGAAGGACGGAGCACAAGGAGGTTCAGTGACTTGCTCAGGGTCACACACACACACAGGGAGTCAGTGGCTGCTGCAGAGTCACTTCCAATAGGAGCTTGTTTGTTTGACGTCTCACCCGAAGGACGGAACAGAAGGAGGTTCAGTGACTTGCTCAGGGTCACACACACACAGGGAGTCAGTGGCTGCTGCAGAGTCACTTCCAATAGGAGCTCGTTTGTTTGACGTCTCATCCTGAAGGACGGAGCACAAGGAGGTTCAGTGACTTGCTCAGGGTCACACACACACAGGGAGTCAGTGGCTGAGCCGGGTGATTTTCAACCTCCTGGTTTTTTCTCTAACTACCAGATCACCGAGCCTATATATAAATAACATCTGACTTGATATAGAAGCACAACAACAACAACAACAACAACGGGGTTTGAGATTTTAAGCCGCAGCTGTCACTTCCACATCCCGTTGCAACGGAGAAACATCATCTCTTCGAAACGGAAATCCGACAGAGAGGCCCCCAGGGGCCCGAAGGTCTTCCCGCCCCTCAGCGAGAAGAGCCGCCGCACGGGACCTGGGGAGGCGGGCGTGGCCAGGTACATGGCGGCCAGGTGCGCCAGGTGAGGCAGCGCCCCCTGGTGGTGGTACCAGAAAGCCAGCGGGTCCGCGTCTTCCGGGATGCAAGGCTGGCTGAGGTAGACTTCCACTTGGGAGGCGGTGAAACCGGACGCTGCTCCTCCGGGCTGGGGACTCCCTGGAGCCGAGCGCCCCATGAACCTGAACAGACCCGAACGCGTCTGCGTCACCTTCGTCATCTTCTTCTTCTTCTTCTTTGGAGGAGGAGGAGTCTGGAGAGTAGAGGAAAGTGGATTCTGATTCGGTTCCGGTGACGCCACCATCGCCGCAACTTTCCCCGCCAGAAGCTTCTTGACATCCAGGGCCTCCGCCGCTCCGGAGCACCAGTCCAGCTTCCAGCGCGGGTCCAGAGCGGCGGCCAGCACGAAGGCTTCCTCCCCCTCGTACCCGGACAGCCGGCTCTCCGCGGAGGACCGCAGAGCCAGCAGCAGAGGCTCCGATCCGCCCAGGGCGCCCATCTCCTCCAGCTCGGCTCTCAGCCCTCGGATGCAAGGCAGGACGCAGCTGGCCGTCCCCCTTCCTCCTCCTCCCTCCCCTCCTCCAGCCCCTCCTCCTCCTCCTCCTCCTCCTCCACTCCCTTCCGCTTGCTCCAACGCGAGCTCGAACGGCCGCAGGACTCCCAAGAGCTCCCGCAAGGCTTGGACCTCCGTGTCGGAGAGCCGGTCCGATGGGAAGTTTGCCGGAGAAGGAGGAGAAAGAGAAGGAGAGGCAGGAGGAGGAGGAGGAGGAGGAGGAGGAGGAGGAGGTCGAAGCAGTGGCCGCCAGCTCTGGTCCAACTCTTCTTCTTCTTCTTCTTCTTCTTCTTCGTCGTCTTCTTCTTCGTCGTTGGGGATCTCCAGGACGACAGATCTCAAAGCCCTGGCTTGGTCGGTCCAGCCCCGCTGCTGCTGTTGCCGCCTCTGTGGGTCACTAAAAAGCCCCTGGCTGGCGATCTCTCGACGGGACGGGTCGGCCAGCAGCTTGCTGGCTCTGCGGACGGCGGCGGAGGTCAGGTGACCTGCGCGTCTCAGCCCGTCGGCCACGACGGACTCCAGAGCTGGGAGAAGCAGGGGAAGCAGTGGGGCAGAAGGGAAAGGGCGGGCCAGGGTCGGAGGTGGCTTGGTCGCCGTGCCGATGCCGTTCTCGCCGCCGTCGCTGCCCTCTTCCTCTTCCTCCTCCTCCTCCTCTTCCTCCCAGCCAGGAAGCCCGACCCGGCGGTCCGTCGTCGTCAACGCCGCTGCCCGCGATGAGGGTCACCACTTTGTCCTCTAGTCCAAAACTGGAGACGACCTCCTGGTAGTTCGAGAGAACTCCCTCCTCCCGCTCCTCCCCGACCGCCTCTCACCCTCCTGCAAGCCAGCAGGACGCTCCTCGGGCGAAAGGAAGCGTCCTGGATGTAGTGGCCGGCCACGCCCACCACCAGCGACCGGCCCGCCCCTTCAGCCCACACATCCAGAGTCAGGCACAGCCCGGGATTTTGGAGAGACGGGAGGAGACGGAGGAGTAGAGGCTGGCAGTCCTGGCGGGCAGGACCTCGTGATCGGGAGGCGATCCAGGCTGGGGAGGGAGAAGGAGGGCTGGGCGAGTTTTAGGAGGGTTTTGAAAGAGGGGTCTTCGACCAGAGACAGGGGCTGGAGGGAGTGGGACAGGAAGTCGACCACGGCGTCTGTGAGGGCGCTGGCGGAGGTCACGGGGTTCCAGGCCCCGGGATGGGGGAGGAGGAGGGGGTCAGGCGGGGCTCCCTGGGTGCGGTTTCGGAAGCAGGGAGGGGTTCTTTCAGCTCCTGGTGGATGTCTGCGTGGTGCCTCTGGAGGGAAAAAAAAAAACTTTTAATATTATTTTTTTTTATTATGTCTCTCCTTATGATACGCAGCAAAAAGTTTAGCATCACCTACAATTTTAAGATTGAGACAGAATTTATTATTATTTGTTTATTTAGCGGACGCCTTTATCCAAGGCGGCTTACAGAGACTAGGGTGTGTGAACTATGCATCAGCTGCAGAGTCACTTACAACTACATCTCACCCGAAAGACGGAGCACAAGGAGGTGAAGTGACTTGCTCAGGGTCACACACAGTGAGTCAGTGGCTGAGGTGGGATTTGAACCGAGGACCTCCTGGTTACAAGCCCTTTTCTTTAACCACTGGACCACACAGCCTTTTATTTTTTTTATTTAAAAAATAAAAACTACATGAACATCATTTAGATATTTTATTTCACATCATGTAATCAAAGACAAACTACAAAATGATATCTGCATAGAAGTCTATACCGGAAGCCACAATAGTAGCACCGTAAGTATTCCATGTTAGATTTTAGAAACGTCACACTTTTTCAACGTCTGTCAGTTTTTCTGTTAAAAATCTGGAAAACTATACAAAGCACTGGGGTGGGGCAAGGCTGGAGATGCAGTAGTATTATTATTATTATTATTTATTTATTAGCAGACGCCTTATCCAGGGTGACTTACAATTATTACAAGATATCACATTATTTTTTACATACAATTCCCCATTTATACAGTTGGGTTTTTACTGGAGCAATCTAGGTAAAGTACCTTGCTCAAGGGTACAGCAGCAGTGTCCCCCCCACCTGGAATTGAACCCACAACCCACAATACTGAGTGTCCTGTTGATATGCAGTGCCTTTTAAACCTGTTTTACTGTGGGGGGAAAAAAAAACACTTTTAAAACAGCGTCTAAAATAAACTGCGCGTGTGAAAATAAATTGGACCTGATGCGCCTGAGACGCGCTGAATAAACGGACCGCTAAGGGCTGAAAGACTCCCCTCCACCCTCCTCTCTGCTCCGCTCCGCTCTCTCTCTGCGGACTCACCTTCATGTGTGTGTAGAAGTTGGAGGTTGCTTTGCAGGACCCCGATACTTCCCTCCTGCAATGCTTGCAACGCATCTTGAAGTTCCCCAGCAGCACTTGTCCCTGCAGGCACTCGAAGTGGTGGAAGATTCGGGAATGGGATGGCATGGCGATCGCTGGGGGCAAGGAACATTATTCAGCAGCTTTCATTGGACTCTATGAAGCTGAGGGAGTTCATTCTATATAGAGGGGTGGAATTCAATATGTTAACAAGGAACATTATTCAGCAGCTTTCATTGGACTCTATGAAGCTGAGGGAGTTCATTCTATATAGAGGGGTGGAATTCAATATGTTAACAAGGGAACATTATTCAGCAGCTTTCATTGGACTCTATGAAGCTGAGGGAGTTCATTCTATATAGAGGGGTGGAATTCAATATGTTAACAAGGGAACATTATTCAGCAGCTTTCATTGGACTCTATGAAGCTGAGGGAGTTCATTCTATATAGAGGGGTGGAATTCAATATGTTAACAAGGGAACATTATTCAGCAGCTTTCATTGGACTCTATGAAGCTGAGGGAGTTCATTCTATATAGAGGGGTGGAATTCAATATGTTAACAAGGGAACATTATTCAGCAGCTTTCATTGGACTCTATGAAGCTGAGGGAGTTCATTCTATATAGAGGGGTGGAATTCAATATGTTAACAAGGGAACATTATTCAGCAGCTTTCATTGGACTCTATGAAGCTGAGGGAGTTCATTCTATATAGAGGGGTGGAATTCAATATGTTAACAAGGGAACATTATTCAGCAGCTTTCATTGGACTCTATGAAGCTGAGGGAGTTCATTCTATATAGAGGGGTGGAATTCAATATGTTAACAAGGGAACATTATTCAGCAGCTTTCATTGGACTCTATGAAGCTGAGGGAGTTCATTCTATATAGAGGGGTGGAATTCAATATGTTAACAAGGGAACATTATTCAGCAGCTTTCATTGGACTCTATGAAGCTGAGGGAGTTCATTCTATATAGAGGGGTGGAATTCAATATGTTAACAAGGGAACATTATTCAGCAGCTTTCATTGGACTTTATAATTATGATTATTATGTATTTATTTATTAGTTTTTGTAACTTTTAAACATATACCGGTGTTTAACTTTTAAAATTACGACTGTGTTATAATAATAATAATAATAATTATATATTATAATTATATAATTATTATTATTATTATTATTATTATATAGTTATTTTAACTGCTTCAGAATTGCTGCTACGGTGTCGATGAATGAATTGAGAATTAAAAAGACAACAAAAAATCACGTTTATTTTTTAAAATTTTTTCCAATCTGGAAATCTAATTATATTATTATTATTATTATTATTATTATTATTATTATTATTATTATTATTTATTTCTAGCAGACGCTTATCCAGGGCGACTTACTATCGTAAGCAAATACATTTCAAGTATCACAGTACAAGTAATAATACAATAAGAGCAAGATAAATACAATGACAAGTTCAAGTGTGACAAAATACAATTCAATAATACAGCAGATAAAAGTGACAGTGGTAGTTACATCAAGATATGATTAAATACCAAATACTACAGATTAAACACTTGGCAGATAAACTGAAGTACAGGATTAAATGCAGTAAAATAGGGGGCAGATAAGAGCAAGTAAAGCACATTTAAGGAAGGGTGATACGTGTCCCAGGGGAAGAACAGAGGAGTTCTACAGGTGCTTTCTGAAGAGGTGATTATACCCTATACCCTATAGGGCAGGGGTGGGCAATTCCAGTCCTGGAGGGCCGGTGCCCCTCCTGGTTTTTGTTCAAACTGTACACTAAATTGATTAATTGGACCAATTAAGCTTCTAATAAGGGCTTGATTGGTCCAATTAAGTAATTTAGGGCACAGTTGCAACAAAAGCCAAGAGGGACATCGGCCCTCCAGGACCAGGACTGGGCACCCCTGCTATACTATAGGGCGATCGTATTTTATTTACCTCTGTGAAACGTTTTAACATGACATCTTGCAGACATGCGCGCCTTGTTTATTAGAGTCCTTCATCAAACACAGGGCGATATTATTAATATTCCGCAGAAATGAAGTCCAGTGAAGCATGAATATAAAACTCGTGTGTCTGTTTTTAATGCAATTACTGTGCGTGGAGACAATGGCAAGCAAACTCAGCTGAGCCCAGGAATGGAAGTAATGAAAGAAATTAAACCGCGCCGCTTCACAGATACAACAGAAAGCACAACAACCCTCTCATTCAAATTAATAAACATATTAACAGTGGTTTAAAACATATTTTTTCAGCTCATACTTATAAAAGACTCGCTTACCTCTTACGCTTTTCCAGAGAGACTGAACTGGACCAACCCAAAAAAACAAACACACAACAAAGGCGGGTAGGGGGGGGCTTTTAGTTTGGTTGGGCGATTTTTTTTTTTTTTTTTTTTAAACCACGAAAAGCAGACATCATTTCCCTTGCTAAAAATTAAATAAATAAGATATCTTTTACTTCAACTTTACCCACAATTTAAACTGATTTTTTTTCATTGTGGTTCATGAACCACCACCCCCCCCCCCCCCCGCTCTGAACTTGGTATCACCTAAATCCAGGCACCCCGAATTCCCTGCGACGGAAGGGGAATGTGTTGCCTAGCAACCGTTTTTCCACACAGAGATGTTTTGTTTACCTGTAGTATTTATTTATCTCTTTATTTATTTATTTATTTATTTTGTTTTTTTCTGTCCTGTTTGGGGTAATAAGTTGGTCTTATATCAATATTCTACCCGTTAACGTGTTAACGTTTTTATGAGATTAGTACAAGCGAATTCGTTATTTCTCTTCATTAGAGTCTGGCAATGCGCGGGTTATGTGCGTCACAGCCCGGCTAGCTCAGTCGGTAGAGCATGAGACTCTTAATCTCAGGGTCGTGGGTTCGAGCCCCACGTTGGGCGGTCCTGTTTTTTTTAAATATATATTTTTAATATATAAACCTAGATATAGTAAATAATTATCATGTATAAATAAATCATAGATTTGAATGTAGACAATAACGAGTAGTTGCCATGCCGTCAAAAACCTATAAATACCTCCAATGTTTTGATTCAAACACAGGCTCCTTGAGAAAGATAAGGACAACATATCGAAACGCTGGGCAGCTGGCTCTTTTGAGCTAAAATTATTATATATATATATATATATATATATATATATATATATATATATATATATATATATATATATATATATATATATATAATTATTTATTATATCTAGGTTTTAATAGTTTTCAACGCTTCTGAAACAACATGTTCTGCTCTCAGATGTATTTGGTATTCTATCTTTGTAGAAAACATTCTCCCACAATTGGTTTGGTATTTGTTTTTTTTAGCAATCCGCCATTTATGCTGTTTCATTCGCTGACCTGCATAGCTACAGTTAAATTACTGCGTCCATCGACCAAACGATTTACAGATACTGGCAGGTTTATATTTTCAGGGCACGGTGATGCATCAAAAAGGTTTTTAAGTCCATTTCCCCAGATTTCACATTTGCAAGGTGTCGTATCGAAAGAAACCCGCTTTGTAGTTTTCTGTGTACTTCACTTGAAATAAATACATCTCTATTTATTTATTTATGTATTTATTTATTTGTTTGTTTGTTTGTTTGTTTTAACACGTATTTATTTATTTATTTATTTATTTATTTATTTATTTATTTATCATTTTGGTATCAAAATATCCTCTATGCCAGTTCAGTGAACACTCAGCACAAGTCTTAAATGAATATCAATACAATAGTAAATAGACGCGCAATGTGAATTGGCTGTTATCTTTTGAACGGCTGTAGGATTTCTAGAGCGCTTGATTAACTCGGACTGGAAGGGGATGTAGCTCAGTGGTAGAGCGCACGCTTCGCATGTGTGAGGCCCCGGGTTCAATCCCCGGCATCTCCATTCATGTTTTAGTTTCGTTGTTTCTCAAACAATTGAAGATAACTAATATTATCATCTTAATTAAAAGCACGATATACACATGTATAGAGGAAAGCCACAATTATAACATCAATTCAGAAGGAAAAAAAAAAAAATCGTTTAAAGATACATCATTAAATATATGGACATTTATTTATTTCGAAATGTATTTTTTCTGTGTTTTTTTGTTTGTTTAAATGGGCATAGAATATTCTCCAAATATCTATATTTTTCGTTAAGAGAATATTTTAGGTACAGTACAGTAGTTTTTTAAACATTTAATTTTTTAAAACTGATTATATATAGATAGATATATAGATCTATAGATAGATAGATAGATAGATAGATAGATAGATAGATAGATAGATAGATAGATAGATAGATATAGATATTAAACAAAAATAATTTAGCTGTTTCCACCCGGTCTCGAACCGGGGACCTTTCGCGTGTTAGGCGAACGTGATAACCACTACACTATGGAAACCCGCTGGAAAACACACCCCATAATAACAATACATGATGATACATGCACGCTTATCTCAGTTATTTTGTGAGTGCATCAGTAAAACACAGTAACAAACAAACACATATATAGATTCTTTTCTTTCCCCAAATGGGAAAATTCTGCGCGACAAATCACCACGAAACACACAGGGAACTAACGTTAGGCGGAACTACTGTGGGGTGGTTGGGTGAGCGAGCGAGCGAGGGGAATGTTTATATACGAGCACTGCCTGGCAGTAAGAAACCGTTTCTGTTTCCTTCCGCATCCT
>CM060303.1:1174389-1216889 GCA_030684275.1 Acipenser oxyrinchus oxyrinchus | reverse complement strand
TGGCAAGAGCTTCACCCAGGTGAGAGACCGTACCACTGCACAGTGAGGAGAGCTTCACCCAGGTGAGAGACCGTACCACTGCACGGAGTGTGGCAAGAGCTTCACCCAGGTGAGAGCCACAGTTATTTTATACATCACTATAAACAATACTGATTGCAACAGCATTGATATATACTTTCCAATACTGTTTCTTAAGCATGGCTCAAAGCTTTCAAAACTTTGGTTTTTGCATTTTGTAATGAGATGTTTAAGAGCTACAGTAGTCCTTAATTATTTGTTTTTCTTTATTCGTCCGTTATTTAATCCTGTCGTTTTTCACTCCTATGTTGTTACATGCCACTCATTTAAAACTGTTTAAAAGTTTGTGTGTGTGTGTGTGTCTCTCTCTGTGTGTCTGTGTGTCACTGTGTGTGTGTGTGTGTGTTTTAACTGTTGCAATGGCATTTCAATTTCTATATAATACAGCGTTTACTTTGTGTGTGTGTGTGTGTGTGTGTGTTTTAACTTGCAATGGCATTTCATTTTCTATATAACACAGCGTTTACTTCGTGGGTTTGTGTTTAAGTGTTGGAACTCGCTGTGTTTCCTGTTTCACATTTTCTTTGTATATATAATCTCTAAGGTGGGGAGCCTGACCACGCACAGGAAGCTGCACGCCACAGAGAAGACGTACCAGTGTGGTGCCTGCGGGGACCGCTTCACGCGACTCGGGAGTCTCACCACACACCAGAGGATCCACATCGCAGAGACTGCATCCACCACGAGAGAGACGAGAGAGAGCACAGCGAGCCGGGAGTGAGAGGAGAGAGAGAGAGAGGGAGAGAGGATCCACATCGCAGAGACCGCATCCACCACGAGAGAGACGAGAGAGAGCACAGCGAGCCGGGAGTGAGAGGAGAGAGAGGGAGAGAGGATCCACAGCGCAGAGACCGCATCCACCACGAGAGAGACGAGAGAGAGCACAGCGAGCCGGGAGTGAGAGGAGAGAGAGAGAGAGAGAGAGAGAGGGTTCACAGCGCAGAGACCGGAGACGAGAGAGAGCACAGCGAGCAGGGAGTGAGGGGAGAGAGAGAGGGAGAGAGGGTTCACAGCGCAGAGACCGAATCCACCACGAGAGAGACGAGAGAGACGAGAGAGAGCACAGCGAGCCGGGAGTGAGAGGAGAGAGAGGGAGAGAGAGGGTTCACAGCGCAGAGACCGCATCCACCACGAGAGAGACGAGAGAGAGCACAGCGAGCCAGGAGAGAGAGGAGAGAGAGGGAGAGAGAGGGTTCACAGTGCAGAGACCGAGACGAGAAAGAGAGACGAGAGAGAGAGCACAGCGAGCCGGGAGTGAGAGAGAGAGAGAGAGAGAGGATCCACATCGCAGAGACCGCATCCACCACGAGAGAGACGAGAGAGAGCACAGTGAGCAGGGAGTGAGAGGAGAGAGAGAGAGGATCCACATCGCAGAGACCGCATCCACCACGAGAGAGACGAGAGAGAGCACAGCGAGCCGGGAGTGAGAGGAGAGAGAGGGAGAGAGGATCCACAGCGCAGAGACCGGAGACGAGAAAGAGAGACGAGAGAGAGCACAGCGAGCCGGGAGTGAGAGGAGAGAGAGGGAGAGAGGATCCACAGCGCAGAGACCGGATCCACCAGAGAGAGACGAGAGAGAGCACAGCGAGCCGGGAGGAGAGGAGAGAGAGGGAGAGGGAGAGAGGTTCACAGCGCAGAGACCGGAGACGGGAGAGAGCAGGGAGGAGAGAGAGAGAGAGGGAGAGAGAGGGTTCACAGCGCAGAGACCGGAGACGAGAGAGAGAGACGAGAGAGAGCAGGGAGCAAGAGGAGAGAGAGGGAGAGAGAGGGTTCACAACGCAGAGACCGGAGACGAGAGAGACGAGAGAGAGCAGGGAGAGAGAGGGTTCACAGAGCAGAGACCAGAGACGAGAGAGAGAGACAAGAGAGAGCAGGGAGCGAGAGGAGAGAGAGGGTTCACAGCACAGAGACCGGAGACGAGAGAGAGAGAGCACAGAGAGCAGGGAGTGAGAGGAGAGAGAGGGTTCACAGAGCAGAGACCGAAGACGAGAGAGAGAGAGCACAGCGAGGAGAGGGTTCACAGAGCAGAGACCGGAGACGAGAGAGAGAGACGAGAGAGAGCAGGGAAGGAGAGAGAGAGAGGGAGCGAGAGGGTTCACAGCACAGAGACCAGAGACGAGAGAGAGAGAGCACAGCGAGCAGGGAGTGAGAGGAGAGAGAGGGTTCACAGAGCAGAGACCGGAGACGAGAGAGAGAGACGAGAGAGAGCAGGGAGCGAGAGGAGAGAGAGAGAGAGAGAGAGCACAGCGAGCTTAACATAAGCAAAACAGCTTTATATTTAGATAGATGGATAACAGCAAACAGCTAGGTATATAGAGAGAGAGAGAGGGAGAGGAAGCAGAGAATTGACCTGCAGCCCACAAGCTCTCTCTCTCTCCAAGGAGAACCAGGATCCAACAGGATACTCATCAATCACTAGAGATGCTCAACGAAGAAGAAAAGCCGTCGATCAACTCAAAACTCTGCGTTAATCATGAGCCTCTGCCCGTTGCTGAGCTGTGTAACTTCAGCCCGGATCAGCGCGATCGCTTCCTATCAGGAGGAGAACACCCGCCTTTCAGAGCTGCTGTACAGAGCTTCAATGAAGCAAATAAAGGTTTATAATGCCGATCTCGTTTGTGATGTCTCGTTGTTTTCAAAGAGGAATGGAGGGTTTTATTGAGTATACAGGAGAAATGACATGCGCACGCACAGTGTGGAGTAGAGGTTAGGGCTCTGGACTCTTGACCGGAGGGTCGTGGGTTCAATCCCAGGTGGGGGGACGCTGCTGTACCCTTGAGCAAGGTACTTTACCTAGATTGCTCCAGTAAAAAACCCAACTGTATAAATGGGGAATTGTATGTAAAAAAATAATGTGATATCTTGTAACAATCGTAAGTCACCCTGGATAAGGGCGTCTGCTAAGAGCCTGGATTAATTAATTAATTAATAAATACATGGCTATGTATTTGGATATGTATTCATTCATTCATTTGTGTATTTTATTTTTTTATAAACGTGGGTTGAGGAGTTTTAAATACTCCACACAACCCATTCTATTAATGCTAACCTATATCATTCTCAATTCGGGGTCCATCACTGTCCTATACACAAGAGACATGTGCAAGAAAACACACAGCTGATAGGGAATGCCTCAATTTGTATGAAGGGTAATGTATGGCCAAATTAAAAAGAAATAAATGAGAGAGAGAGAGAGAGAGAGAATGTATTGATTAATTTTAATTTCCCCATAAAATATCCTCCGACAGCCACGTGTTTTAGAATACTCCAGGCTTTCTCAATAAATCCATGACTCTCAATCCCTCGTCGCTGCTTGTGAATAGGAGCGGGGATGTAGCTCAGTGGTAGAGCGCACGCTTCGCATGTGTGAGGCCCCGGGTTCAATCCCCGGCATCTCCATCTATAATTTTTTTTTTTTTTCATTCAACATAAATTAAAATATTTTGCGGTCACCTGTATTTATGTTGGATCCTATTCAAGTTTAAGAGTCTGTTTTAGTTGAAATATAGTCCACACGCAAATAACTTGTAGTCTACGTTCAGTTGTGATGATGATGATGATGATGATGATGATTATTATGATTATTATTATTATTATTATTATTTAGCCCGGATAGCGAGTCTCTCAGAGCCCGGGTAGCGAGTTTTTCAGAGCCTGGATAGTGAGTTTCACAGAGCCCGGATAGCTCAGTCGGTAGAGCATCAGACTTTTAATCTGAGGGTCCAGGGTTCAAGTCCCTGTTCGGGCGGTGTTATTTTAAAATAATTAATTACATAAGCTTTCATATTTTATTTGTATCACTATTTTTTTTCTTTAAGCATTACTTTGGAAAGCATTGCTTTAATATTATTATTATTATTATTATTATTATTATTATTATTTATTTGGCAGACTCCAATACGATTTACACAGGTTACACAGGTGTTACAGGGCAGTACAGGGTTACAAAAAGAAAGGATCACAGCATCTCAACTCAACGCAGAATATAAAGTCTGTGCGGACTGTCATCAATCACTCAGGCTTTCTCTCATTTGGTAAACGATCGTTTTGCTGCAGTTTTTCATTGATCCACAAGGGGGAGGAAGAAAGCTAAAAACAGTAAGAGAAGTTAACTGAAAGCACCGAATACCCCCGGAGAGACGCGCCATATTATCAGCGGGTTTCACGCACAGCGACCTCACCTGGGAACGGATAAATACCATTTAAAAAACTATTTTCTCGTCGATCTTGGGCAGGTGGTGTGACTGTGTGTCTGGTTATACCGTCTCGCCAGGTTTGAAATCGCTGGCGGTGAGGATCCGATCAGGATCCGAAAGGGCCGAATCACCAATCACGTGACGGTGGACTCATTCTAAAGAATCAAACGCGCGCACTCGATGGAATCCCCGCGGCGTTCTATCTGTTCGGTTCTGAAATTGAAAGTGTTCCGCACGTCTCTTCAAACCCACGCCGACTTGAACAATGATTCATGGCGTACCGTAATCGCTAGCAGATTGCTGGTTTTTGATAAAGTCTTTATTATGACAGTCATAGTTTCCCTTATCAAACTTTACCTTATAGTTCACCATGGTTTGTTGCTATATGTATTATTATTATTATTATTATTATTATTATTATTATTATTATTATTATTATTATTATTATTACCAAAAATACAGATCAAGAATTACAGTACAATTAAGAACAAAGATACAAAATACAATGACTTCAGTCCTGTATGTATTTAAAACCTGTGATTTAATTATAGGCTACAATTAATTGTTTAAAATCTGAAAAGGCGTTGGCACAGGTAACCCGAATCAATACTTTACGCAGCACGCAAACCGGGACTAGAGAGACAGACTGAGGAGACAGAGAGAAGACACTTCTTCTCCACACAGAGAGGGGTGAGGGGGGATGGAAGGGGCTGCCCGGGGTCACCCAGTCATGCTGTCGAGGCAGAATCACTGGGATCCTTGAAGACCCGACTTGGCAAAGTTCGGAGATCGATCAGCTGCTCCTAAAATCTCTATAAACAGAATCTGATCTCTCTCTCTCTCACACACCCCTCTCCCTCTCTCTCCTCTCCTCTCTCTCTCTCTCTCTCTCTCTCTCTCTCTCTCTCTCTCTCTCTCTCTCTCTCTCTCTCTCTCTCTCTCTCTCTCTCTCTCTCTCTCTCTCTCTCCTCTCTCTCTCTCTCTCTCTCTCCTCTCTCTCTCTCTCTCTCTCTCTCCTCTCTCTCTCTCCCTCTCTCTCTCTCTCTCTCTCTCTCTCTCTCTCTCTCTCTCTCTCTCTCTCTCTCTCTCTCTCTCTCTCTCTCTCTCTCTCTCTCTCTCTCTCTCTCTCTCTCTCTCTCTCTCTCTCTCTCTCTCTCTCTCTCTCTCTCTCAGTGTACTTCTCTGTTAACGGGAATCCCCTCTATTTTTTTTATCACTACATGGTTTAAGAGACGGCGTCACCTCACACTTCGGGTTTTCACACGTCGGTTGCAGCGCTGTCCCCACAGAACAAAGGCCCGCAACTCCACACAGTAAGGCGGTAAGTAAGTGCGCATTAGCACGGCTGTTTTTCTTTACAGTCTCATCACCCTATAGAATGAACTAATGTTGCTTCATAGAGTCGCATGAAAGCACGTTAACATATTGCAATCCACACCCAGGGCTCTGTGCTTTTGAAATCTAATATGAAATTCTTACTGTACTGCTATTATGGCTTCCGGTATAGACTTTATTTTTAATGCGATATTATTTGGTAGTTTTTGATGACATGATGTTTAATAAAATATTTAAATGATGTTCATATAGTTTATTTATTTATGTAGTATTATGTATCAATACTAAAATTGTTTTGGCCGCATGTATTTGTAAACAGGCGGGTTCTGTGTGTTTGCTCGTGAAAAACGGGTTTCTTTCTTTTAAATTGCATTAAAATGTTCTTATTTTTTAAAAGTAAGACGGACGCAGGTACATTATTAAATCATATAAATCATATATATATATATATATATATATATATATATATATATATATATATATATATATATATATATATATATATATATATATATATATGTTTCATTTCATTTTAAAATGCTTTGTTTTTCACTTGTAAGTTTTGTGGCACAGGTTCTTGTTATTTAGATCATAATTAGTTATTATTATTATTATTATTATTATTATTATTATAGTAACAGTAGTATACATTTTTCTCATTTAAAATAAGATTACAATTTCCATATAACGTTAAAAAAACTATACTTAGAAACACG
Source organism: Acipenser oxyrinchus oxyrinchus (assembly GCA_030684275.1). Lineage (NCBI taxonomy): Eukaryota > Metazoa > Chordata > Actinopteri > Acipenseriformes > Acipenseridae > Acipenser > Acipenser oxyrinchus. The sequence continues at coordinate 1,210,564 of CM060303.1, read as the reverse complement.
CATTAAACTCAATTTCCTGAATTTATGATACATACGGTAGCCTATATATGTTCGGTTGCACACAAAAGGATAAAATGATTTATTTTCAGCACGTAGTTCAAACACAAGCTCCTCAACTGGTGTGTGCAGAAAGTCAACATGTTGTTTAGAGACAGATCTCGATTCTTCTCGTTTAAAACGAATGTCCTGTTACTGTAACATGCATGTAATGCATTCCTCAGCTATCCAGTGTTACCGCTCCGTCAATACACACTGATGACAACACGAGTTTAGCTTAGACTCCTGATTATGAGAATTAATGATTTCTTAATTTTATTTTGGTTTGCTGGTTTCTTCAGACTTGTATCAACCGCTCCCACCACCATACCTATATAAATATACTTAATTAAGATTTAAATGATGATGATGATGATTATTAGTCCTATTTAATGGCCAGAAAGGGGCTTCATTATCTTTATACGCGACCTGGTCTCCCATCCAAGTATTAACCAAGCCTAGCTTTGCTTAGCTTCTGAGCTCAAATGTAATAAACGAAAAGCAACCGTGCAGACCCGGTCTCTGTAGTGTTAGTATTATATTTACCGCTCTTCTGTGATCGATCACTACAGTAACGGAGCACAACTCCAGCTCTGTTTTAATATCTTAAAAATCTCGGAAAGTTTAATCGAATCGAGCCCTCCTTGAACTTCACATGGCGTCTCGCTTCATCAGGGTCTGGTTTTGTTGTCGTGCCCGCTTCTGTTTTTAATGAAGAAGGGAAAAAAAGTCTCTTGTGTGTCTAGATATCTTTTCTATCCGCACAGCTGAAGAAGGGCTTTTGTTCGAAACGTCCTGAAATAAATAACTTTTTAAAAAGAATATATATATATATATATATATATATATATATATATATATATATATATATATATATATATATATATATATAGGATGGATTCGCTACTGCAACACTTCATATTAGCTCCTCATGTATAGTTTACTTTGAGTTGTTGGGATCACAAGTTTTTGAAGATTGTGATTAATGTGAATTAAAGATTGCTAAATGACAAGCTTGGTTTCTTCTCCCCAAACTAATTAAATAACAGTCAAACTTGATATATATATAGGAGCTTATGTTGACTCAGAAATGTCTTCATCTAGACAATGTGGGGAAGCTATTAAAAAAGGCCAACAAGATGCTCGGATATATTGTGAGAAGTGTTGAATTTAAATCAAGAGAAGTAATGTTAAAACTTTACAATGCATTAGTAAGACCTCATCTAGAATATTGTGTTCAGTTCTGGTCACCTCGTTACAAAAGGATATTGCTGCTCTTGAACAAAGAAGACTACGGCGATCTGATTCAAACATTCAAAATCCTAAAAGGTATTGACAGTGTCGACCCAGGGGACCTGAAAAAAAACAAGGACCAGGGGTCACAAATGGAGATTAGATAAAGGGGCATTCAGAACAGAAAATAGGAGGCACTTTTACACAGAGAATTGTGAGGGTCTGAAACCAACTCCCCAGTAATGTTGTTGAAGCTGACACCCTGGGATCCTTCAAGAAGCTGCTTGATGAGATTCTGGGATCAATAAGCTACTCACAACCAAACGAGCAAGATGGGCTGAATGGGGCCTCCTCTCGTTTGTAAACTTTCTTATGTTCTTATGTTCTAAGACTTTTGCACAGCAGTGTATATAATTAGCTACAGCGTCCCGGCTTCAGTCTTCATCAGGTAGCGTGATAGGAACAGCCTGTCGGACTGATGCTGCTGTTTCAGTTTGATAGTTTTAACGCTGCCAGTATAAGACAGAACCAGCGCCATTGTGTGTGTCTGTCTCTAGGTTTGTATTGCATGGTCAGGTTGGTTATTCCTGGGAGTTGCCAGCGTGTCTGTAGCGCTGAATTGATAGGATCAGTTGATTTCCCTATGGAAATGTACCCGTAGGATCACTTCACGTGCACAGAGAGAAGCTGTGGAAATGATGTTCCTGTGTCCAGCTGTAACCCCCCCCCCCACCGTGATAAGTGTCACAGATCTCTCTCTCTCTCTCTCTCTCTCTCTCTCTCTCTCTCTCTCTCTGATCTCTCTCTCTCTCTCTGATCTCTCTCTCTCTGTCTCTCTCTCTGTCTCTCTCTCTCTGTCTCTCTCTTTCTCTCTCTCTCTCTCTCTCGTTGTTTTATTTCCAATCCATGGGCGCTAAGAGGAAAGAAAACATCAAGACAGAGAGAGAGAGAGGGAGAGACAGAGAATTGAGGCAGAGAGACAGAGAGAGAAGGAGAGAGATAGGGAGACAGAGAGAGGGAGAGAGAGAGAGACACACACAGAGAGAGAAGGAGAGAGGGAGATAGGGAGACAGAGAGAGAGAGAGAGAGAGATAGGGAGACAGAGAGAGAGAGAGAGAGAGATAGGGAGACAGAGAGAGGGAGAGACACAGAGAGAGAAGGAAACAGGTAGATAGGGAGACAGAGAGAGAGAGAGAGAGAGAGAGATAGGGAGACAGAGAGAAAGAGAGAGAGATAGGGAGACAGGGAGAGACACAGAGAGAGAAGGAAACAGGTAGATAGGGAGACAGAGAGAGAGAGAAATGTATTTTCTGCCTGACGTTTTTATGTGTATTATTATTTATTTTGCAACATGCTTCTACTGTCATCATGCCAATAAAGCATCTTTGTATTTGAATTTGATACACAGAGACAGAGAGAAAGCAGCAGCGATGCCTGATGATGCCAACAACAACCAGAGCCAGCTGTGCCCGATCCTGCAGAACATGATCCGCTCGCGCAACATGACGGAGAAGGGCATCGACTACACCTCCGTCTCCATCCTGAGCCTGGCGTCCGCCATCGGGATCCTGGAGAACGGGCTCATCCTCTGGGTGGTGGGCTTCCGCATGCGCCGGACCGTCATCTCCGTCTGGATCCTCAACCTGGCTCTGTCCGACTTCCTGGCCACCACCACCCTGCCCTTCTTCGCCCACTACGTGGCCTCGGGCCACACGTGGCTCCTGGGCGCTCCTTCTGCAAGGTGCAGTCCACAGTCTTCTTCGTGAACATGTTCGTGGCGCCTTCCTGCTGGCTGCCATCAGCCTGGACCGCTGCCTGCTGGTCCTCTTCCCGTGTGGGCCCAGAATCGCCCGAAGCGTGGCCATGGCTTACGGGTGAGCCTGGGGGCCTGGCTCCTGGCCCTGGCCAACGCCTTGCCATACACGGTCTACCGCACCGTGATCGGGACCGAGGACGGCCGGTTGTTGTGCTACCACGACTTCGCCCTCTACTCCCAGGTGTCCCACCTTGGGCTCGCAGACCTCTGCAGGTTCAGGCAAGGGCTGTCGGCTGCCTCCAAGTTTCTGGTGGCTTTTCTCTTCCCCTTACTGGTCATTGGCGGGAGCCACGTCGCCGTGGCCCTGCGGTTGATGAAGAGGCGTGGAGGAAGAGGCAGCAGCGGCAGGCAGTCCAGGAGGTTCCTGAAGCTGGTGGTGGCTGTGGTGGTGGCTTTCTTCTGCTGCTGGTCTCCCTACCACATGATGTGCGTGGTGGAGGCGGTCAGCCACGACCGGCCGCGGCTCCAGGGCTTGGTGCAGAGGGGCCTCCCGCTGGCCACCACCTTCTCCTTCCTCAACTGCGTCCTCAACCCCTTCCTGTACGTCTTCAGCTGCCCCAATTTCTCCACCCGGATCCGGCAGTCGCTGAGAGCGGTTCTGGAAGGGGCGTTGATGGAGGACACAGAGATCTTCTTCCGTCGCGGGACCCCGCACAGCCTGACCCCTTCCCTGTCCACCGGGGTGGCGCTGTCCACCTACACCTTCCAGCAATCCAGTGAGTCCAAGAAGAAAACGCCTTGCGTAGAGTTTTAGTGGAAGGTAGGCTGGGAGGTCCAGCGGTTAAAGAAAAGGGGGGGGGAGCTTCATACCAGGAGGTTCAAATCACCCGGCTCAGCCACTGACTCCCTGTGTGTGTGTGTGTGTGACCCTGAGCAAGTCACTGAACCTCCTTGTGCTCCGTCCTTCAGGATGAGACGTCAAACAAACAAGCTCCTATTGGAAGTGACTCTGCAGCAGCCACTGACTCCCTGTGTGTGTGTGACCCTGAGCAAGTCACTGAACCTCCTTGTGTTCCGTCCTTCAGGATGAGACGTCAAACAAACGAGCTCCTATTGGAAGTGACTCTGCAGCAGCCACTGACTCCCTGTGTGTGTGTGACCCTGAGCAAGTCACTGCTCAGGGTCACACACACACATAGGGAGTCAGTGGCTGAGCCGGGTGATTTGAACCTCCTGGTATCAAGACCCCTTTTCTTTAATCACTTGCTGATAATAATAATAATAATAATAATAATAATAATAATAATAATAATAATAATAATAATATCACTGGATACTGGAAACCCAGGACTCAGCATGACTAGAAAAAAGCCGGTAAAAAATCAAAAATGAAATCGAAGCTGTTGTGTGTGTGTGGGGGGGTGTAGCTGTGAGGAGGAGAGTATCATTTGCATAAAGGTTTGGTATGACTTCACAACAGTATCAATGTCTTTAACTGTAAAAATAATAAACCATGCAGGATGCAGAAGGTATTGATATGTGTAACGTCCCTTATTAAACTCCCCCCAGCCTCCATTGTAAAAGCACACCAAAGTGGAATAAAGGATAAAGCACAGGGAAGCATTGAAAAGCACAGAGAGGTGTGGTAAAGCACAGGGAAGCATTGTAAAGCACAGAGAGGTCTGGTAAAGCATAGGGAAGCATTGTAAAGCACAGAGAGGTCTGGTAAAGCATAGGGAAGCATTGTAAAGCACAGAGAGGTGTGGTAAAGCATAGGGAAGCATTGTGAAGCACAGAGAGGTGTGGTAAAGCATAGGGAAGCATTGTAAAGCACAGAGAGGTGTGGTAAAGCATAGGGAAGCATTGTAAAGCACAGAGAGGTGTGGTAAAGCACAGGGAAGCATTGTAAAGCACAGAGAGGTCTGGTAAAGCATAGGGAAGCATTGTAAAGCACAGAGAGGTCTGGTAAAGCATAGGGAAGCATTTGAAAGAACAGAGGTCTGGTAAAGCATAGGGAAGCATTGTAAAGCACAGAGAGGTCTGGTAAAGCATAGAGAAGCATTGTAAAGCACAGAGAGGTCTGGTAAAGCATAGGGAAGCATTGTAAAGCACAGAGAGGTGTGGTAAAGCATAGGGAAGCATTGTAAAGCACAGAGAGGTGTGGTAAAGCATAGGGAAGCATTGTAAAGCACAGAGAGGTCTGGTAAAGCATAGGGAAGCATTGTAAAGCACAGAGAGGTCTGGTAAAGCATATTAAAAAAACACACCATGGTATACTAAATGCAGTATAACTGTAACAAAATTATGGGGGAATGCTGCAAAACCACTGTGCAAAACTCCCATGATAAACTATTATAAGGCTGGTGCCAATATAAGGTATATATATATATATATATATATATATATATATATATATATATATATATATATATATATATACTACCGTTCAAAAGTTTGGGGTCACTTAGAAATGTCCTTGTTTTCCATGAAAACATACATGAAATGAGTTTGAATAGGAAATATAGCAAAATGAATCGGAAATATAGTCATTGACAAGGTTAGAAATAATGATTTTTAATTGAAATAATAATTGTGTCCTTCAAACTTTGCTTTCGTCAAAGAATCCTCCATTTGCAGCAATTACAGCCTTGCAGACCTTTGGCATTCTAGTTGTCAATTTGTTGAGGTAATCTGAAAAGATTTCACCCCATGCTTCCTGAAGCACCTCCCACAAGTTGGATTGGCTTGATGGGCACTTCTTACGTACCATACGGTCAAGCTGCTCCCACAACAGCTCAATAGGGTTGAGATCCGGTGACTGTGCTGGCCACTCCATTATAGACAGAATACCAGCTGACTGCTTCTTCCCTAAATAGTTCTTGCATAGTTTGGAGCTGTGCTTTGGGTCATTGTCCTGTTGTAGGAGGAAATTGGCTCCAATCAAGCGCCGTCCACAGGGTATGGCATGGCGTTGCAAAATGGAGTGATAGCCTTCCTTCTTCAAGATCCCTTTTACCCTGTACAAATCTCCCACTTTACCACCATCAAAGCACCCCCAGACCATCACATTGCCTCCACCATGCTTGACAGATGGCGTCAAGCACTCCTCCAGCATCTTTTCATTTGGTCTGCATCTCACGAATGTTCTTCTTTGTGATCCGAACACCTCAAACTTAGATTCGTCTGTCCATAGCACTTTTTTCCAATCTTCCTCTGTCCAGTGTCTGTGTTCTTTTGCCCATCTTAATCTTTTCTTTTTATTGGCCAGTCTGAGATATGGCTTTTTCTTTGCAACTCTGCCTAGAAGGCCAGCATCCCGGAGTCGCCTCTTCACTGTTGACGTTGAGGCTGGTGTTTTTGGGTACTATTTAATGAAGCTGCCAGTTGAGGACCTGTGAGGCATCTGTTCCTCAAACTAGACACTCTAATGTATTTGTCCTCTTGCTCAGTTGTGCACGGGGCCTCCCACTCCTCTTTCTATTCTGGTTAGAGCCAGTTTGCGCTGTTCTGTGAAGGGAGTAGTACACAGCGTTGTACCAGATCTTCAGTTTCTTGGCAATTTCTCGCATGGAATAGCCTTCATTTCTCAGAACAAGAATAGGCTGACGAGTTTCAGAAGAAAGTTCTTTGTTTCTGGCCATTTTGAGCCTGTAATTGAACCCACAATTGCTGATGCTCCAGATACTCAACTAGTCTAAAGAAGGCCAGTTTTATTGCTTCTTTAATCAGCACAACATGGATTAGCAAACACAATGTGCCATTGGAACACAGGACTGATGGTTGCTGATAATGGGCCTCTGTACGCCTATGTAGATATTCCATTACAAATCAGCCGTTTCCAGCTACAATAGTCATTTACAACATTAACAATGTCTACACTGTATTTCTGATCAATTTGATGTTATTTTAATGGACAAAAAATTTGCTTTTCTTTCGAAAACAAGGAAATTTCTAAGTGACCCCAAACTTTTGAACGGTAGTGTGTATATATATATATATATATATATATACATGCGTGTGTGTGTCTCTCTCTGTTTGTGTGTGTGTGTGTGTGTGTGTGTGTGAGTGTGTCTGTGTGTGTCTTTGTGTCTGTGTGTGTGTGTGTGTGTGTGTGTGTGTCTTTGTGTCTGTGTGTGTGTGAGTGTGTCTGTGTGTGTCTTTCTGTCTGTGTGTGTGTGTGAGTGTGTCTGTGTGTCTATAAAGAAATATACTTTTCACCTTGGACTGTAGGCTTATATTGAGACAGATATTTTATTTTACTGTATATATATGTATTAGCTCGACCTTGTAAAGTGTGAAGTGTTCCTGTTGAAATGCAGCACATTTTAAAAAGCAGTTTTGTTTCAATAGGAAATGCAGTGTTAAGACTCACGGTGATGTACAATGTTAAATAAATGTTTTAATTCCGATTTGGATCTGTGCGTGCTCTCTGCTGTCTGCTATCTGCGATCTGTGATCTGCTTCCCTTTGTTACTCAACCACAGGAATGATTAACGCTGGAGAAAACAACAGCTACAGTTTTGAAAGTGACAATGCAATTTTATTATAATATAATTGTTTAGTTTAATTGTGAAATATCTTGAAATACCTATTTTTAGACAATGAAATAAGACTTTTTTTTCCACATGAAAAATAAATATATACAGCCCGGATTATTACCAAATTAAATAACTTTTTTTATTATTTTTTAGTTTTTTTAGACCCAAATAAAACGTTGCATTGTTTCCAGCGTCAGATCCTTATTTATTTTATCTGATTTCTCTGGGGTTTTTTTTAAAAAATTTTTAGTCACCTCCTTGACTGTGCCAGTGTTCTCTGGAAATACAACAAAAACTCTACCACAAAAGAAACACACACACATTCATATCAGTGAAGCTGAAGCCCACACAGAGCTAACAAACAGCGAATTATCCGAATGAAATACCCAGAAAGACAAACAGTCGAGTACAAATGTATTTGAAAACACTCCCCCATTGCTTCTGTCGTTTTGATTTGTCGTGCGTGTGAAATCAAAACCACTGGAACTGAAATTCTGGGAAATCGTCAGCCCAATTAGCGATTGTCTAATTAAATCGACGAATTGAATAGAACCCATGCGCAGTTCATTTCAGTCAGAGAAAAGGAACACGGAGCCACACGCGGTCAAACGCAGGAGGCTTTTGAGAAGCTGTTTAAGACGCCTGATTAAATCACAAAGCGGTCTCAATTAATTGTGTTTGATAATTCACTCAGTGAACATAGTTTGCCTTTTAAAGGTGGACATTACAAAATTAGGAACATTGCCTAACTGTAGAGAAAAATATCAGTTTTTCATGCTGTGAAATAGTTCAACACAGCCCACATAGGAGGCTGTGTGGTCCAGTGGTTAAAAAGGGCTTGTAACCAGAAGGTCCCCGTTTCAAATCCCACCTCAACCACTGACTCATTGTGTGACCCTGACTTAACCTCCTTGTGCTCCGTGTTTCGGGTGAGACGTAATTGTAAGTGACTCTGCAGCTGATGCATAGTTCACACACCCTAGTCTCTGTAAGTCACCTTTGATAAAGACGTCTGCTAAATTAACTAATAATAATAACCCGTCTCCCGTGCGAGTTTCATTACGTCACAAACTGTAGCAAAACGCCTAAAATGATACAGGAGAGGAAGTGTTTTATAATTTTTCTTAAGCAACCCTGTTTCTTGCTAACAGGATGCTGTAATCTGATCTGCTGAGCGGCTATCTCATCAATGCATCTCGGCTCGGTTCTTCCAAATCTCTTTCTCTGCAGAGATACGAGGAGGCGGAACGGGAAGCGGTGCAGTTATCGTTTGGTGCAGCCTTCCGCCGAAAGACAAAAACAACGTCATGATAATAATGATGGTTATCTTCTTCTTCTTCCAAAATATCATTCTGTCGTTGTGAAACGTCTTGTTGCTTTAGAAAAGTATGGGTAGGCATTGTAAAGCACAGAGAGGTCTGGTAAAGCATAGGGAAGCATTGTAAAGCACAGAGAGGTCTGGTAAAGCATAGGGAAGCATTGTAAAGCACAGAGAGGTCTGGTAAAGCATAGGGAAGCATTGTAAAGCACAGAGAGGTATGGTATAGCATGGGAAGCATTGTAAAGCACAGAGAGGTGTGGTAAAGCATAGGGAAGCATTGTAAAGCACAGAGAGGTCTGGTAAAGCATAGGGAAGCATTGTAAAGCACAGAGAGGTCTGGTAAAGCATAGGGAAGCATTGTAAAGCACAGAGAGGTCTGGTAAAGCATAGGGAAGCATTGTAAAGCACAGAGAGGTCTGGTAAAGCATAGGGAAGCATTGTAAAGCACAGAGAGGTCTGGTAAAGCATAGGGAAGCATTGTAAAGCACAGAGAGGTCTGGTAAAGCATAGGGAAGCATTGTAAAGCACAGAGAGGTATGGTATAGCATGGGAAGCATTGTAAAGCACAGAGAGGTGTGGTAAAGCATAGGGAAGCATTGTAAAGCACAGAGAGGTCTGGTAAAGCATAGGGAAGCATTGTAAAGCACAGAGAGGTCTGGTAAAGCATAGGGAAGCATTGTAAAGCACAGAGAGGTATGGTATAGCATAGGGAAGCATTGTAAAGCACAGAGAGGTGTGGTAAAGCATAGGGAAGCATTGTAAAGCACAGAGAGGTCTGGTAAAGCATAGGGAAGCATTGTAAAACACAGAGAGGTCTGGTAAAGCATAGGGAAGTATTGTAAAGCACAGAAAGGTGTGGTAAAGCACAGGTAAGCATTGTAAAGCACAGAGAGGTGTGGTAAAACATAGGGAAGCATTGTAAAGCACAGAGAGGTCTGGTAAAGCACAGGTAAGCATTGTAAAGCACAGAGAGGTCTGGTAAAGCATAGAGAAGCATTGTAAAGCACAGAGAGGTCTGGTAAAGCATAGGGAAGCATTGTAAAGCACAGAGAAGTATGGTATAGCATAGGGAAGCATTGTAAAGCACAGAGAGGTGTGGTAAAGCATAGGGAAGCATTGTAAAGCACAGAGAGGTCTGGTAAAGCATAGGGAAGCATTGTAAAGCACAGAGAGGTCTGGTAAAGCATAGGGAAGTATTGTAAAGCACAGAAAGGTGTGGTAAAGCACAGGTAAGCATTGTAAAGCACAGAGAGGTGTGGTAAAGCATAGGGAAGCATTGTAAAGCACAGAGAGGTCTGGTAAAGCATAGGGAAGCATTGTAGAACACAGAGAGGTCTGGTAAAGCATAGGGAAGTATTGTAAAGCACAGAAAGGTGTGGTAAAGCACAGGTAAGCATTGTAAAGCACAGAGAGGTGTGGTAAAGCATAGGGAAGCATTGTAAAGCACAGAGAGGTCTGGTAAAGCATAGGGAAGCATTGTAAAGCACAGAGAGGTCTGGTAAAGCATAGGGAAGCATTGTAAAGCACAGAGAGGTATGGTATAGCATGGGAAGCATTGTAAAGCACAGAGAGGTGTGGTAAAGCATAGGAAGCATTGTAAAGCACAGAGAGGTCTGGTAAAGCATAGGGAAGCATTGTAAAGCACAGAGAGGTCTGGTAAAGCATAGGGAAGCATTGTAAAGCACAGAGAGGTGTGGTAAAGCATAGGGAAGCATTGTAAAGCACAGAGAGGTCTGGTAAAGCATAGGGAAGCATTGTAAAGCACAGAGAGGTCTGGTAAAGCATAATAAAAAAGGGTAAACAGACATTTATAAGTGTCCCTTAGTAAAAGTATAGCACAGTGTAATAAAGCACAGTGAAAGCGTGGTAAAGCAGAGGTATGGTAAAGCATATTAAAAGAGGAAGAATGCAGAGAATATGATTTTTTTTAAAGATTAGATGAGTTTTGACGTATATTTACTGCAATATTCATAGCTAACGCAACATTTGCGTCATCATGTCATTTATTTTCCAACCTCACATGCTTTTTACAGTCTCTTAACACTTTGTTATTTTATAAAAATCAACGCGCTCGTTTTCAATGAGGGCTTGTTCCACCAGCGGGTTTCCACAGTGTAGTGGTTATGACGTGCGCCTCACGCGCGAAAGATCCCCGGGTGGAAACAACGGTGTGTGGTTTTAATTTTTTTATTTTTTTTTACTTTCTCGAGTGTGGCGAGACCTCGGCTCTGTCCCTTTGAGAAAGATGGTGCGATCTATTTTTCTAACTGTAGCGCAATTTGCTTACAGCTTCCCTGGTGGTCTAGTGGTTAGGATTCGGCGCTCTCACCGCCGCGGCCCGGGTTCGATTCCCGGTCAGGGAACATCCCCTTTTTTGATGTAGTTGTATAAATTATTATAGTTATGATAAGTAATTGTGGATTATGTATCTATTTCTTTGTTTCTTAAGATATTACATGTGAAAAAAAACAGAAAACATTGTGAACATTAGAAAAAAAAACTGTGCTGGAGTTCTCAATAGAACCACAAGATGGCAGTGTAAGCTCAGAAATCGCACGGTGGAGAGGATCACGTTGGTGGGCGTTTTACACTGAGCGGTTCAGAGACAGGCTTTCTCTGCTCAGTCGGGTCACTGATAAAATATGATCTGAGCATGCCGCCGTTAAAATGTCTCTGTCTGTGTGTCTCAGTGTGTGTGTGTGTGTGTGTGTGTGTGTGTGTGTGAAAAATGTTGCATTACATTTTTAAATAACATGCACACAATCGTACAATACAAACATATTCTCAAACATACAAGTGTAAAATTCACGCGTGCAGCAATCTAAACCGCATCCCACACCGCCACACCTTCAGTGATCATTAGTACTTCATAATAGGAATTATTAGAAACGTTTTTTTCAAGTCACTGTAGTGAGCCGACAGCAATCCATATACCCCATATCTAACTTTGCGATTTATTACTACATATTTTAGATCATTAATCGATCAGCAATCGATCATTATGCTTGGCATTATTATTTCAGAGGGCAGTGGAGTTATTTATGTCCTGCACTGTCCATGTGGACAGAAATGTTATGTCAGACCTGTCAACTCTCCCTCATTTGCCGGGACTCTCCCGTTTGTTGGACAGATTTTCTGCGCGTATTTTGCTAAAAAAAAACATTCTGCTATTGAACGCCTTTTTGTCAGCAAACCTTTAATTTCTTCAAGAGGTCTGTGCAATCCCTGTCTATCCCTGGCGTGGTTTAGGACCCAGGAGAAGCATAAAATCCACGCATTACAATCCACTTCTGCTTTATGTACATTGAACTGCAGAAATCTGCAATTGTACCTCAACATTTCAATGTCATAATTGGCTTCCAGCCATAAAACTATGTTAGCAAGAATTCTTACTGAACTGTAAAGTTTGAAAGAAGAATGTGTAACAGTGCAGAAATAAAATGAATAATAATACTGTATTTCAGAAAGCCAATGTTGTGGATTCCAATATTAGAGTTTGGAGAAATCTAGCTTGTGGAAGGTCCCAGCTAATGAATTAGCTCTACTGTATTCTGAGTTAATTGGTTTTATTTAGAACACTGGTGAAATAAGGAGCTTGACAGCAAAGATTGTGGGAATGCAGTTACTGAACATGTTACCAATCACAATGACTTCGGTATGGCCAGTCTTCGGGGAGAATTTGTCATGTGCTTAGTGATGTCATTGCCCATGTCATTGATGATGTCATATGTGATGTCAAGGGTGACAGGAAACATACACATAAGGGTGCAGAGTTAAGGTTGTGTGGCTATCTTAACTTGCAATGTCCTAACCTTTTGGACATTTGAAAAAAACCTTAGCGTTACTTTTAACAAAGTTTTTGCCATTTGTATATATATATATATATATATATATATATATATATATATATATATATATATATATATATATATATATACAGTCAGTTCCATAACCACAGCTGCCATTCTCTTGAGGTCACACTGAGGTTTCAAGCTCTCGCTGGCAGTCTTAATATGACTGCTTGGTATTGACTATTCAACCTCCAAATCTATGTTATCTTTTGTACTTTACCAGAATTTCAACATGAGTGTCAGCATTGATGATGCAAAAACAACCGGGTCACGACCTCAGAGCTAATGACGACCACGTATACAGTATATGTGAAAGCACATTTGAATGCAAATATGAATGCAAATACGATTGCACGTTTCAAACTTCACGGACAACAACAACATATTCTTACATAATCATAAGCAACGTTGGAAAAAGGCGTAATTTCTGTAAACTATGCAGGACTGTTGAAGCTGACACCCTGGGATCCTTCAAGAAGCTGCTTGATGAGATTCTGGGATCAATAAGCTACTAACAACCAAACGAGCAAGATGGGCCGAATGGCCTCTCGTTTGGAAACTTTCTTATGTTCTTATGTTGTTATGATAGGGCTTTAACGGTGGGACGCTGGAGCAGGGGTGATGTGTGTGGGAAGCACGAGAGATCACAAAAGCACCACAAAATAAACCACAGAAAACCAGCGCTTCAATTAATAACATCTTTCGTTGCCAAAGGAAAAACAGAGATTTAAAAAAGAGTTACATATGCAGAGACCTTGTGACTAGTTCAGCAAATATGTTGTCCGAGAAGCTTGAAATTTGCAATCATATTTGCATCCAAATTTCCTTTCACAATTGCATTCAAATCTAGCAAAAAGAAATTCTCTGAACGTGTGGAATATGTGTAGCCTGTTCTTGACGCTGTCATATTCAACCAAAACAATTGTCAGGTGGTTTGATCAAACAAAGCTCCGTGCAAAACAATGAAACGTTGCCTCAGCAACGTTCAATGTGCAACAAAAACCGGCAACAACGCTGAATGAACTGGTAACGAAGAGTGAAGCCCAGGGATCTCATTCAGTCACGTACGTTTATATAAAGATTTTCTACATGCACTTATACATACACACATACCAATGAATTTCAAAATGCTGCTGTGGAAAAGAGAATCGTCTGTGGGTTGGGAAACTCTGAGGCATTGTAAACGAGACAGAGAATACTCTCCCAATCCCCGGTATTGAAAAGCCATCATTCTACAGCTGTAGCGTCAATTTCTGTTACTTCGTCAAAATGTATGGCGTGTGTAAGCGCCAAATGTTGCTACCTTGTCAAAATCTGCTACCTGTGCCAACATTTTATCTGTAGTATCTAGTTAAAACAATCCAACAATTAATTTTAGTGGTTATATAGAGAGTAGTGGCCAGAATAAAATAAACATAAACTGAAAGAAAAATAATGAATAATAGAAACAAAAAACATTAAAAATATTACCAAAAAATAAGATATATTGCGGTAGATATTATTGTATTATGATGATGATGATTTATGTATTTGGCAGACGTCTTTCTCCAAGGCGACTGATAGGTGTTACAGGGCAGCGTAGGGTTATAATGCAAGTGTGATCAGGACACGCAAGAATGACGTCATTCCACACCCGGTAACCCCGACACGAGACCATCTACAATCAGCTTCTGCAAAGTGAACGATCCCTTCACAATATTTATGAACTCGCTCTTAATAAATGTAATTGTTTACTGTGTGCCTTAGTTGTCCTCTTATTTGAATTAGATCTTATCTGCTACTGATTTCACTGGACTTTAGAACCGCTCTCATCTGTAAGGCGATATGCTGTAATGTGATATTTTATAATGTGATCATTTGTATTGTGATATTATATAACAACCGTAAGTCTAATAATAATAATAATAATAATAATAATAATAATAATAATAATAATAATAATAATAATAATATGGACCTACAGTTTGTTGGCTACATTATGAGTCACTCATATTGGTTTTCTAATATTGTTTTTCTAAAAAGATCAGCTGATGTAGAATTCTTATGCCTTTGCAATTATAAATACACCCCCAGACTCGTTTAGCTGTATATATTACTAGTTGTATTATTTAATCATTTAGCAGATGCTTTAAAACCGTGCTTAATTTGTAAAGAAAGAGGTGCCGGGACAATTATACCGTTCTTAAGAAGCGCACATTCAAAATCATAACACGTTTATCTGAAAGAGTACTGTACTTACCGGTATTGTCAACAGAGGAGGAGCGGGTGACGAGTATCGCACACTCCTATTAAGAACACAAACACTATTGTTTAGACCAACTGATTTATGGATAATATTAAAGGAACTAACACTATCAATAATATTAGCTTCTGCACGTTTGTTGCTATTGGAATGATAAGGGATTGTGGTCTTTGCGTGAGATGTGAGATCATATGTACATTGTGTTGAGTACTATATAAATACACCGTGGACAGAGAATATGATACGATCTTCCGACGCAGACAGCAGGATCAATTCATCACACAGACGCAGGTGAGTGACTGAGAGTTGAATGGATTCGTATGGAGCTCAGAGACAAACTGCAAAAAAAAGAGATAAGTGACATGTTTAAGAAATGAAAATCAAAACTAATTTCCGTTATTGAAAAAAAAGTTAAGATGTGATCAACTGAGAAATTGAATTTAAAAATGGAGAAATTGATTTTAAAATTAAAAAATATAATCCCAATATAGACATAGTCTATAGATCGCAATCTAAAGCTTTTTCATAGATAACCGGTGCCGTTATCCCTCGAATGAGACGAGAACGAAATTCACCAAGTTTAGAAATCGGGGTTTCAGAAACCCTCTCTCACTGGCTGCGATGGCTTTTCGTCTACTTTATTTTTTTCAGCTCTTTTATCAAAATGAACGGAATCCCCGATGATGTTTTCAATTTCCAATTTGAAAACTTGCAACGAGCCCCGGGCAGAAACGAGACGTGGCTGTGCCAGATTCGGAGCGTGAACGGGGGTGAGGCCACTTTACAGGTGTTCAGAAACAAAGGATTTGAACACGCAGAGGAAATCTGCTTGCGGGAAAACGAAGCTGCGATTCAAGGTGCTGATCGATATGAAATAACATGGTACCTGTCCTGGAGCTCCAGCGAAAGATGCGCGCCTCAAATAATTACATTTGTGGAGCAGCACCCCAATGTGAAGCTGAATATCTTCGTTTCCCGGCTCTTCCACCACGATTCAGAACCTCACAGGGAGGGCTTAAGAGCTCTTTCACAACATGAAAGAATTGGCTTAAAAGTGATGACCTTAACAGGTGAGTTATTATTATTATTATTATTATTATTATTATTATTATTATTATTATTATTATTATTATTATTATTATTATTATTATCTTAGCAGACGCCCTTACCCAGGACGACTTACAATTGTATACAAAAAATACATTGACTTCAGTACTAATAAAAGCGAATACAAAACACAGTACGATTTCGGGGCAGTTTAAGAGCGGATAACAGTGTTGATAGTTACATCCGGGTAAGATACAATGCAGGTGAAATGCAATATACTACAGATTGGGTCAAACGCAGGAGTAAATACAATAAAATAGGGAGCAGATAAATGCAAATTAAAAGGCAGAGTGCAGGTGAGTTATTATTATTATTATTATTATTATTATTATTATTATTATTATTATTATTATTATTATTATTATTAGACAATCCGTTTTGTTTTCTGCTTTGGAGATGTGTCAGAAGAATCACACACAAACACCCTGAAGTCTAGTTTTCAGAGTATAAGGTGTGCCAGTCGCTTTGATTGCTGTGACTGTACAGATACAGAGAGTTTATGGGTTCATAGAGATTGACTTCTGTCTTGTGTTCCGATTCAGATTTCCAGGACTGTTTTGATCGCTTTGTTGGAGAAGGAAATGGATTTCAGAACTGGAAAGACCTTGCTGGGAACTCAGCGATATATGCGGCTATACTGGAAGGGATAACTGTAAGGACACGTGATACTTGTGATAATCACAATGCAGAGCTGAAGCAGGAGTTATACACTGAATCGAGGAATCCTGAGAGAGATGGTCTGCTGAAAAAGACTAGAAAGAAAGAAAGAAAGAAAGAAAGAAAGAAAGAAAGAAAGAAAGAATAAAAATAAATTAAACTCAAAGAAAGAAAGAAAGACAGAAAGAAAGAAAGAATAAAAATAAATTAAACTCAAAGAAAGAAAGAAAGAAAGAAAGAAAGAAAGAAAGAAAGAAAGAATAAAAATAAATTAAACTCAAAGAAAGAAAGAAAGAAAGAAAGAAAGAAAGAAAGAAAGAAAGAAGGTGTACAACTGCTGGCAAACGCGAATGCTGATTATAGACGCTGGATCACTGCTGTTGATAAAACTGTCTCATATTTTAGGGCGCTGATCCCAGACTGGCGTTTTGAAACGCCTCCCCTGTGCGCTGCGGCTGCCTGCATGAAACACAGCAGCAGACTTCCACTGAGAAAGAGCAGCGGAACCGACAGCGCGGGACACGGGCGTGATCCGGACAAGCAGCAATCTGCACTCTCTGCGTCATCTCTTATTACAGACCTCACACTGTAGCTGCAACACCACACGCTTTAATGACAGGCTTAGACACGCCGCTCTTTCAACTGTCTTTTATTCAATTAAGAGTAATTCATATCTGTCAATGTATGGGTGTCCTTTTTATATGAGTATTTTAAACATTTTATGGGCTTTTAATCAATTATTTCACGCAATTAAATGTTTTGTAAAGGAGGGAAAACTAAATCATTGTTGGGAGAAAAGAAAAAACTTGTCTGGTTTATTCTCACCGTGATATTAAAACATTCATACTTCAATTTTGAATCTATACCTATATGAAAATAAATCTGTTGGTTTGGGGGAAATATTGTTATTATTTTTTGTTGGGATGATATATGAACTCAGCAAAACAGAAGACAGGGAGCTAGTGCTCTTGTGGTTTATATATGTCACCAGAAACCCTCGATAGAATTATAGCCTCATTATGCAAAGTTGTGTGTACATAATAATTAATATATATATATTAATATTAATAATAATATATATTATTATTATTATTATTATTATTATTATTATTATTATTATTATTATTAGACCATCCATTTTGATGAACACAAAAGGTTTAAATTATTTTAAAATTATTTATTTCAGGACGTTTCCGACAAAAGCCCTTCTTCAGCTGTGTGGAAAGAAAAGTAATCACTGCTGTTGAATTAGCAGACAACTGATCTACTGTCTAATGCCCTTGATAATGCTAAGAGCCCTTGCTATTATAGACGATACTGTAGCGCACAAATGCACTGTTTCAATAAAGATATTCTATTGTTAGATAATAACCTGTCTACTGATCTCAATAGGTGTTTGCTGTGGTTTAAAATTCAATAAAGTTTTTTTTTTCAATTCAAATGGATTCTGTATCTGTTGTAAATTCCTTACCGAAACATCTATTCATACAAACAGCCGTGTGCAAATATATCAGAACACCTAATCCTATTTTTTTAATACTTAACCGAACAACAGTCGGTGAATGTTAAATTGTACAGTTTTTTTATGTCCACCTTTTAAAAGACATACTATCTTCACTGATTGAATTATCAAACACAATTACAAAAAAAAAACTAAACTAAACACCAGAGTTAGATCGGTGTCTTTCTCGATATGTACAGTCATGTGCAAATGTATCAGCACACCTCCAGACGTGTCATTGAAATCCTTTATATACCCGCCTGCATGAAAACACCTCCGGGGGTGAGAATTTCAATCTCCACTCAGTAATCTTAGATATAGAAACAACAGGTGCTTGTGTGTGAAAATGTTAGACCGCTTTGTGCTTTAATCAGGCGTCTTAAACAGCTTCTAAAAAGTCTCCTGCGTTTGACCGCGTGTGGCTCCGTGTTCCTTTTCCCTCACTGTTTGAAATTAATTGCATGTGTGGCCTATTAAAGCCATCAATTAAATGAGAGAATCGGTAATTTGCCTGTTTTGATCATTTTCAGTTCCAGTGGTTTGATTTCAATTGCACAACAAATTAAAACTACAGAAGCAATGGGGTGTTCTAATAAACATGCGCACTGCCGAGAGTTCTTATATTATTATTATTATTATTATTATTATTATTATTATTATTATTATTATGATTATGATTATGATTATGATGATGATGATGATATACAGATGTAAGCTCTCGCTTCCCTTTCCTGTCCAGTATTCACAAATTGTAACCGCCCGGTTGGGGTGTAATAATATTTCATTACACACACGCACACACACGACACACGGTGACGCATCTTTTCTCTTGAGAAATACTGTGTTGGAGTTCTGAATACAACCACAAGATGGCAGTGTGACCTCAGAAATAGCATCGCGGAGAGCATCGCGTTGGAGCGTGACTGTGTGTGTCAGTGTGTGTGTATCTGTGTGAATGTGTGTCTCCGTGTGTGTGTGTATCTCTATGCGTGTTTGTGTGTGTATCTGTGTGTGTGTGCTCAATCCTTTTTTTGTGTATGTCAGTTAGGTCCTATTGGGAGTGACTCTGCAGCAGCAGCAGCAGTTGTTGATGATGCAGAGTTCACCCCCCAGTCTCTGTAAATCGCTTTGGTAAAAGCGTCTGCTGAATGACTCATACTACTACACAACGGAACGCACAACAGCTACAGACGTCACTCCTGTACATTATGACCTCCATTTCACTCCCACAGCCCGGCTAGCTCAGTCGGTAGAGCATGAGACTCTTAATCTCAGGGTCGTGGGTTCGAGCCCCATGTTGGGCGGTTACCTTTTTTACCCTGGACTCTCCTGACCTCAGCACTGGATCCTCAGCTGATGCGCTATCCTTGCACTATTGCACTGCTAATCTGTCACTGTAGATCTAACTCGCTGTGATCCTAACTTGTTGCCTCCTGGTTCATATTGTATTCTAGCAGTGTTATTATTATCAGCACTGTCTGTAAACCACACTGTGTTTAAATATGAAGCTTGCATTGTAACCCTGTCTGTGCTGCCCTGTGACTCCTGTGTGAGTCGCCTGGGATAAAGCAGGATTCATAATAATAATAATAATAATAATAATAATAATAATAATAATTTCAAATTGGGAGTCGTGGTTGTTATTTCTAATTGGGAGTCATGGAAACACGAGTCAGCATCAGGTTTCTGTTTCGGGTTGAGCAGCAGTCCGAGAAATTGAAACTCAACAGACACGATGACGAATCACAGACAAGCGAGGCAAACTACACCTGCTTTACACACGTCACGAAAGTCCCAAAGTAAACACGTAATCACGTGATCACTGCAATGCGCTGCGCTTAGCGAACGCGGTCTTGCTCTGAAAAGCGATCTCCGTTTATCATTTGAAAATACTGTATCACAATTAAATGAAGTGACGCCCCAATTGAACGACAAGATGATAATTGGATAAGATGATAATTGGATAAGTCTTCACCCGCCTGAGTTAATACTAATTATACTAATAGCTCCTTTGACAGCAATTACAGCTGTGAGTCTGTTGGGATAGGTCTCTACCAACTTTGCACACCTTGATTGGCAATATTTGACCATTCTTCTTTACAAAATTGTTCAAGCTCTGTCAAGTTCCTTGTGTGTGTGTGTGTGTATATATATATATATATATATATATATATATATATATATATATATATATATATATATATATATATATATATATATATACAGTACCAGTCAAAAGTTTGAGTACACCTGCTTGAAACCAGGTTTTTCATGATTATCTATGCTTTTAACTGTATAAACTTGTCTATAAACACTTAATATTTCATTATATGATACGTGTACTTATATAAGCTGATAATCATAAGTGAATTGCATTCAAAAAATTTATTTTTAAATGAAAATGTAAATCTTGTAAATTTCAATGAAATGGTCACCCAAAGCAAGGGGATTTCAGTCTGAAGCCCAAGTCAGTTAAATGTCAGAAATGTGTATAACACGGTGTTAGAACACTGGCCTAAGTATAAAAGTGTCTTTGTTAGATGTTCTCTGAGTTAACTGAGTTCTGCATGTGTGGTTCCCACTGTCGAGCATGGAGGAGGCAGTGTCGTGGTCTGGGGTTGCTTTGCTGGTGACAGAGTTGGTGATCGTTACCAAGTCATGGCAAGATCAACCAGCATGGCTATCATAGCATACTTCAGAGGCAAGCCATTCCATCAGGATTATGGCTAGTTGGGCAGTCCTGCACTCTTCAGCAAGATAATGACCCGAAACACACCTCAAAGTTGTGAAAGAACTATCTGACGAAGAAGGAAAGTGAAGGGCAACTCAATCTAATGACCTGGCCTGCCCAGTCTCCAGAACTCAATCCCATAGAACTTGTGTGGGACGAACTGAACAGAAGAGTCAAAGCAAAGATACCCACAAGTGCCCTACATCTCTGGGAATTGCTGCAGAAGAGCTGGGAAGACATGTCGGGTGATTTTCTGCTGAAACTTGTTAACCGAATGCCTCATGTTTGTGAGGCTGTTATTAAGGCAAAGGGTGGCTATTTTGAGGAATCCAAGATTTAGAGACAATTTTCAATTTTCTTGAACATTGCTTTGATACTCCTTATGTTTTGTTTTGTATATTGCAACATGTGTTTTCATTTTCAAGTATTTACAGAAACGTATACGACGTAAAACATTGTCAATTATGAAAAAAAACTAGTTTCCAGCAAGTGTACTCAAACTTTTGACTGGTACTGTATATATATAAACTATATAGTTATGAAAATGAATAAGAATAAGAACAATGATAACTGTATGTATATATATATATATATATATATATATATATATATATATATATATATATATATATATATATATATATATATATATATATTATTTAGTGATTTAGCAGACATTTAGTGACTTGCTCAGGGTCACACACACAAGGAGTCAGTGACTGAGCCGGGAAACAGCAAGGAAATTAAGATGAGTCACACAGTCAGGGGAGCGCAGGGGTCCCTGAGGGTCTCCCCTGGTAAAGGCATGGCTGCGTGGTGTGCAGGGGGGGAGTCACACAGTCAGGGGAGCGCAGGGGTCCCTGAGGGTCTCCCCTGGTAAAGGTACGGCCGCGTGGTGTGCAGGGGGAGAGTCACACAGTCACGGGAGCGCAGGGGTCCCTGAGGGTCTCCCCTGGTAAAGACACGGCCGCGTGGTGTGCAGGGGGGGAGTCACACAGTCAGGGAAGCATGGGTTCCTGTCTGTGCCAAGTCACCTGTCTTCATGGGGGATTCCACAAGGAGTGTTGGCAGAACTTGCTGAAGAGCTACAGGCATGTGTGTATGTATATATATATATATATATATATATATATATATATATATATATATATATATATATATATATATATATATATATATACACTACCGTTCAAAAGTTTGGGGTCACTTAGAAATTTCCTTGTTTTCCATAAAAACATACATGAAATGAGTTTGAATAGGAAATATAGCAAAATTAATAGGAAATATAGTCATTGACAAGGTTAGAAATAATGATTTTTAATTGAAATAATAATTGTGTCCTTCAAACTTTGCTTTCGTCAAAGAATCCTCCATTTGCAGCAATTACAGCCTTGCAGACTATTGGCATTCTAGTTGTCAATTTGTTGAGGTAATCTGAAAAGATTTCACCCCATGCTTCCTGAAGCACCTCCCACAAGTTGGATTGGCTTGATGGGCACGTCTTACGTACCATACGGTCAAGCTGCTCCCACAACAGCTCAATAGAGTTGAGATACGGTGACTGTGCTGGCCACTCCATTATAGACAGAATACCAGCTGACTGCTTCTTCCCTAAATAGTTATTGCATAGTTTGGAGCTGTGCTTTGGGTCATTGTCCTGTTGTCGGAGGAAACTGGCTCCAATCAAGCGCCGTCCACAGGGTATGGCATGGCGTTGCAAAATGGAGTGATAGCCTTCCTTCTTCAAGATCCCTTTTACCCTGTACAAATCTCCCACTTTACCACCACCAAAGCACCCCCAGACCATCACATTGCCTCCACCATGCTTGACAGGTGGCGTCAAGCACTCCTCCAGCATCTTTTCATTTGATCCGAACACCTCAAACTTAGATTCGTCTGTCCATAACACTTTTTTCCAATCTTCCTCTGTCCAGTGTCTGTGTTCTTTTGCCCATCTTAATCTTTTCTTTTTATTGGCCAGTCTGAGATATGGCTTTTTCTTTGCAACTCTGCCTAGAAGGCCAGCATCCCGGAGTCGCCTCTTCACTGTTGACGTTGAGACTGGTGTTTTGTGGGTACTATTTAATGAAGCTGCCAGTTGAGGACCTGTGAGGCGTCTGTTTCTCAAACTAGACACTCTAATGTATTTGTCCTCTTGCTCAGTTGTGCACCGGGGCCTCCCACTCTTCTTTCTATTCTGGTTAGAGCCAGTTTGCGCTGTTCTGTGAAGGGAGTAGTACACAGCGTTGTACGAGATCTTCAGTTTCTTGGCAATTTCTCGCATGGAATAGCCTTCATTTCTCAGAACAAGAATAGACTGACGAGTTTCAGAGGAAAGTTCTTTGTTTCTGGCCATTTTGAGCCTGTAATCGAACCCACAATTGCTGATGCTCCAGATACTCAACTAGTCTAAAGAAGGCCAGTTTTATTGCTTCTTTAATCAGCACAACAGTTTTCAGCTGTGCTAACATAATTGCAAAAGGGTTTTCTAATGATCAATTAGCCTTTTATAATGATAAACTTGGATTAGCAAACACAACGTGCCATTGGAACACAGGACTGATGGTTGCTGATAATGGGCCTCTGTACGCCTATGTAGATATTCCATTACAAATCAGCCGTTTCCAGCTACAATAGTCATTTACAACATTAACAATGTCTACACTGTATTTCTGATCAATTTGATGTTATTTTAATGGACAAAAAATTTGCTTTTCTTTCGAAAACAAGGAAATTTCTAAGTGACCCCAAACTTTTGAACGGTAGTGTATATATATTTATATATAATTATTATTCATTTTTTAGCAGACGCCCTTATCCAGGGCGACTTACAATTATTTTTACATACAATAACCCATTTATACAGTTGGGTTTTTATTGGAGCAATCTAGGTACAGTACGTTGCTCAAGGGTACAGCAGCAGTGTCCCCCACCTGGGATTGAACCCACGACACTCCGGTCAAGAGTCCAGGGCCCTAACCACTATATATATATACACACACACACAGAGAAGCAATTAATCACACACAGATGTTGTCACAGCAGGATAAGTGATATGTCTAGGTTAGGATTGAGGAAAGGGCATGTTTACGTGATGAATCAGTGCTAATTTCTGGATTTGTAACATATTTTCATTGGGAGTTCACGGTGAGGGAAGGCCAGCTTTTCTTGCTTTGAAAACAAAACAATAATACATAGGCGTGTTTTCGTTTATTTATTACCTGTGCCTCATGAATTATAAATACTCCCTGGTTTCCTAGAGTTTCTTTGTAATACCTGCGAAGAAATACCTATGTGCATGCGACTATCAGCACACCCCTATTAACAATACAGAGCTATTTCTGTTAGACCAGGTGAGCTATGAATAATATTAAAGGAATTATTGATCTATTTATCATCAGCATTTTAATATTAAGGGCTCGTGATCTAGTTTTTCAAGAGATGTACGCAGCATCCCATTGTGTTGAGTACTATATAAATACACCGTGGACAGAGAATATGATAGCTTCTTCAGGCGCAGACAGCAAAACCAATTCATCACACAAACGCAGGTGAGTGACTGAGAGTTGAATAGATTAGTATGAAGACCTCAGAGACAAACTGCAAAAAAAGAGATAAGTGACATGTTTAAGAAATGAAAATCAAAACTAATTTCCGTTATTGGAAAAAAAAAGTTAAGATGTGGTCAACTGAGAAATGGAATTTAAAGATTTTGAAATGGATTTTAAATGTAAAAATATAATCCCAAGTAATATAGACACAAATTTTTCACAGGAATTGGGTTAGGGTTAAATTCACCAAGTTAGAAGGAATGAAATCGGGTTTTCAGAAGCTCTCCCTCACTCTCCGGATGGCTTTTTGTCAACTTTCTTTCTTTCTTTTTTTTCCAGCTCTTATCAAAATGAATAGAATGCTTGGTTATGTTTTCACGGAACAGTTTGATAACTCAAAATACCCAAAAGAAACGTGGCTGTGCCAAATTCTGAGTGAGATTCGCTGGGCGGATATAAAGGTGTACAGAAATAGGAAGGAACATGCAGATGTGATCTGCTTGCGGGAAAACGAAGCTGCAATTCAAGGTGCTGATCAATATGAAATAACCTGGTACATTTCCTGGAGCCCCTGCAATGAATGCGCATTTCAAGTAATTGAATTTGTGGAGCAGCACCCCCATGTGAAGATGAATATCTTCGTTTCCCGGCTCTTCCGCCATCAATCAAGTCCTCACAAGCAGGGCTTAAGAGATCTTTCACAACATGAAAGAATTGGCTTAAAAGTGATGACCTTAACAGGTGAGTTATAATAATAATAATAATAATAATAATAATAATTATTATTATTATTATTATTAGTAGTAGTAGTAGTCGGAGTAGGAGTAGGATAATGATGATGATGATGATGATGATGATGATGATGTTTTACAGTCTTGTTGTACACTGTGGTGGCGTGAGAAGCGTGTTTAATAATAAGTTTGTCCGTCTAATAAATCTGATAACAAGACTGATCGCTCAAAACAAACTCTACCAGCAGGACATGAGCTCAACAAAACAGAAGACAGGGGGCTAGCGCTCTTGTGGTTTATATATGTCACCAGAAACCCTTGATAGAATTACAGCCGTATTATGCAAAGTTGGGTGCACATTATTATTATTATTATTATTATTATTATTATTATTATTATTATTGTTTATTAGACAATCCATTTTTTCTGCTTTCGTTTTCAGAGTATAAGGTGCACCAGTAGGCTTTGATTGCTGTGACTGTATAGATTCAGAGAGTTTATGGGTTCATAGGGATTGACTTGTGTCTTGTGTTCCTATTCAGATTTCCAGGACTGTTTTGATTGCTTTGTTGCAGAAGGAAATGGATTTCAGAACTGGAAAGACCTTGCTGGGAACTCAGCGAGATATGCGGCTATACTGGAAGAGATAACTGTAAGGACACGTGATACGTGTGATAATCACAATGCAGAGCTGAAGCAGGAGTTATACACTGAATCGAGGAATCCTGAGAGAGATGGTCTGCTGAAAGAGACTAGAAAGAAAGAAAGAAAGAAAGAAAGAAAGAAAGAAAGAAAGAGAAAGAAAGAAAGAATAAAAATAAATTAAACAGACAGAAAGAAAGAAAGAAAGAAAATAAAAATAAATTAAACTCTCAGACAGAAAGAAAGAAAGAAAGAAAGAAAGAAAGAAAGAAAGAAAGAAAGAAAGAAAGAAAAAGAAATAATGAAAAAATTAAACTGTCAAGAAAGAAAGAAAGAAAGAAAGAAGGTATACAACTGCTGGCAAACGCGAATGCTGATTATAGACGCTGGATCACTGCTGTTGATAACTCTGTCTCATATTTTAGGGCGCTGGTCCCAGACTGGCGTTTTGAAACGCCTCCCCTGTGCGCTGCGGCTGCCTGCATGAAACACAGCAGCAGACTTCCACTGAGAAAGAGAAGCGGAACCGACAGCGCGGGACACGGGCGTGATCCGGACAAGCAGCAATCTGCACTCTCTGCGTCATCTCTTATTATTATTATTTTAAAATTATTTATTTCAGGACGTTTCGGACAAAAGCCCTTCTTCAGCTGTGTGGAAAGAAAAGTAATCACTGCTGTTGAATTAGCAGACAACTGATCTACTGTCTAATGCCCTTGATAATGCTAAGCGCCCTTGCTATTATAGACGATACTGTAGCGCACAAATGCACTGTTTCAATAAAGATATTCTATTGTTAGATAATAACCTGTCTACTGATCTCAATAGGTGTTTGCTGTGGTTTAAAATTCAATAAAGTTTTTTTTTTCAATTCAAATGGATTCTGTATCTGTTGTAAATTCCTTACCGAAACATCTATTCATACAAACAGCCGTGTGCAAATATATCAGAACACCTAATCCTATTTTTTTAATACTTAACCGAACAACAGTCGGTGAATGTTAAATTGTACAGTTTTTTTATGTCCACCTTTTAAAAGACATACTATCTTCACTGATTGAATTATCAAACACAATTACAAAGCAAAACTAAACTAAACACCAGAGTTAGATCGGTGTCTTTCTTGGTATGTACAGTCATGTGCAAATCTATCGGCACACCTCCAGACGTGTCATTGAGATCCTTTATATACCCGCCTGCATGAAAACACCTCCGGGTGTGAGAATTTCAATCTCCGCTCAGTAATCAGTGATATAGAAACAACAGGCGCTCCTGTGTGTGAAAATGTTAGACCGCTTTGTGCTTTAATCAGACGTCTTAAACAGCTTCTAAAAAGTCTCCTGCGTTTGACCGCGTGTGGCTCCGTGTTCGTTTTCTCTGACTGTTTGAAATTAATTGCATGTGCGGCTTATTAAAGACGTCAATTAAATGAGAGAATCGCTAATTTGCCTGTTTCGATCATTTTCAGTTCCAGTGGTTTGATTTCATCTGTACAACAAATCAAAACTACAGAAGCAATGGGGTGTCTAATAAACATGCGCACTGCCGAGAGTTCTTATATCACTATATATTATTATTATTATTATTATTATTATTATTATTATTATTATTATTATTATTAGATACAGATGTAAGCTCTCGCTTTCCTTTCCTGTCCATTATTCACAAATTGTAACCGCTCGGTTGGGGTTTAATAATATTTCATTACACACACGCACACACACGACACACGGTGACGCATCTTTTCTATTGAGAATTACTGTGTTGGAGTTCTGAATATAACCACAAGATGGCAGTGTGACCTCAGAAATAGCATCGCGGAGATCATCACGATGGAGCGTGACTGTGTGTGTCAGTGTGTGTGTATCTGTGTGAATGTGTGTCTCAGTGTATCTCTATGCATGTCTGTGTATCTGTGTGTATCTGTATGAATGTGTGTCTCAGTGTGTGTGTGTGTATCTGTCTGCGTGTCTGTGTATCTGTGTGTGTGTGTGTATCTCTATGCGTGTCTGTGTGTGTATCTGTGTGTGTGTGCTCAATCCTTTTTTTGTGTATGTCAGTTAGGTCCTATTGGAAGTGACTGCAGCAGCAGCAGCAGTTGTTGATGATGCAGAGTTCACCTCCCTAGTCTCTGTAAATCGCTTTGGTAAAAGCGTCTGCTGAATGACTCATACTACTGCAACGGAACGCAGAACAGCTACAACGTCACTCCTGTACATTATGATCTGCGATTCTCTCCTACAGCCCGGCTAGCTCAGTCGGTAGCGCATGAGACTCTTAATCTCAGGGTCGTGGGTTCGAGCCCCACGTTGGGCGGTTACATTTTTTTGTGACATTATTACAGTCGGCGTCTCGGGAGATGTATTATTGTTTATTTATTTGGCAGACGCCTTTATTCAAAGGCGATTTACAGGTGTTACAGGGCAGTAACCAACTGTCCCATAGATAAGCGAGGATCTCATTCACACTGATAATCCGAATACACGATCCCTACACTCCCTCTCGCCCTCTCCGCTCCTCCTCTATACTGGCTGGTCCTGCCTCCTCTCCACTCTCCTTCTCTTCCCCAGCCCCTCTGTGGTGGAAACAGCTACCGGAGAACTTCAGGACCGCCTCTCCCCGCCTCCTCCACACCCCCCTGTTTAGACCGTGCTTGTAGATCTCCTGCTCCGCCCCTCCTGTTCTGCGCTGGACTCGCCTGACCTCAGCACCTCGTCACTGGATCCTCAGCTGATGCTCTATCCTTGCACTATTGCACTGCTAATCTGTCACTGTAGATCTAACTCGCTGTGATCCTAAATTGCTAACTCCTGACAATTATAGAAGCGTACATTCGAAATCATAACACGTTTATCTGAAAGAGTACTGTACGTACCAGTGTTAGATTTTATAATCACGTATTCTACATCATATACAACGGAGGAGCATGTGCGGATAAAATAAATTAAAGGCAACCGCAGGACAAAAAAGGACTTTATACCTTGGCAATCAACCCTACTCTTTGATTACAGGGCAGGGAGGGACGACTGTGTGTTTTTGCCTGTCCGCTTTTTATTTGCTTTGTGTGGATACACTATTAGAATAGCAATAATTGTGAGCTTGGTTTGTTTTTTATTCTCTATTAACTAAATTCTATTCACTGAAAAAAAGGCAAAATACTTGGGGCTGATCAAGCTGGTAGTAAAACCTGGACTGGGTGAAACCGCTGTGCAATAGGAGTCTTATTTCCATCTCTGCATTAAACGTCCCCACGGGTTTCTACAACTGTTTAAATAACGTTAGCTGTATTTTTCTTTTCATTGTTAGCATCCTGACATCTTTTTACACTTAGAACTTTAAACTCTGTTTCAAAGCTCTTTCATTGGGCACGTTTAATGTAATATTTTTCGGCCCCTCTTTAAAGATAATTAGTATGTAAATACGAGTATCGGTACGCTCCTATTAAGAACACACAGCTATTATTTAGACCAGCTGATCTATGGATAATATTACAGGAACTAACACTATATTAATAACATCAGCCTCTGTACTTTTTGTTGCTGTTATTGGAATGATAAGGGATCGTGTTCTTTGCATGAGATATCAGATAATATGTACATTGTGTTGAGTACTATATAAATACACTATGGACAGAGAATATGATACCGTCAAACTCATACAAACAGCCGTGTGCAAATGTATCGGCACACCTCCAGATGTGCCATTGAAATCCTTTATATACCCGCCTGCATGAAAACACCTCCGGGTGCGAGAATTTCAATCTCCGCTCAGTAATCAGTGATATAGAAACAACAGGCGCTCCTGTGTGTGAAAATGTGAGACCGCTTTGTGCTTTAATGAGGCGTCTTAAACAGCTTCTAAAAAGTCTCCTGCGTTTGACGGCGTGTGGCTCCGTGTTCCTTTTCTCTCGCTGTTTGAAATTAATTGCATGTGCGGCTTATTAAAGTCATCCATTAAATGAGAGAATCGCTAATTTGGCTATTTTGACCATTTTCAGTTCCAGTGGTTTAATTTCATTTGCACAACAAATCAAAACTACAGAAGCAATGGGGTGTTCGAATAAATGTGAACAGTTTTTACATCATAATATATATGTAACATACATTATTATTATTATTATTATTATTATTATTATTATTATTATTATTATTATTATTATATAGAAATGTAAACTCTTACTTTACTTATATCACCGAATTTTGCGTCCCTAAACTATAAAACTAAAAGCCGCTACCGGCGCTTAGTTTTGGAAATATATTTTTCATTTTTTTAAATGTTATATATATTTTATAGATATATTTATATACATATTTAAAACAACTATGTGTGTGTGTGTGTGTGTGTGTGTGTCAGAGTGTTTATGTGTGTGTGTGTGTGTGTGTGTGTGTGTGCGTCAGAGTGTTTATGTGTGTGTGTGTGTGTGTGTGTGTGTGTGTGTGTGTGTGTGTGTGTGTGTGCGTCAGAGTGTTTATGTGTGTGTGTGTGTGTGTGTGTGTGTGTGTGTGTGTGTGTGTGTGTGTGTGTGTGTGTGTATGTATGTATTAATGGCGTGTCAAAGGGATGAGCGATTCTCCAGATGTGTGTAAAATGATCTGAATGGAAATAACCGGTCTGGACGATGGGTTTTCAATACTGGGGACTCGAGAACCTTCCCTCTCCTGTTTACAATACCTTCACAGGCAAAGAGAAGGACAGGTGATCCCTTTTATTGGACCAACTAAAAAATAATTCACCACAAGCTTTAAAAACCAAACAATAAAATACAAAGTCTAACTGGAATGAAACGACACAAAGAATAAATATGAATTCATATTTGATTTAAACAGAAATAAAAACGGATCATCAGAATACAATAAACGCTATTTCTAAACATATTTACCGTTCTCTGTAAATATGTCATTAATGGCATGGGACTAATAGACCTATATAGTTATGAAAACAATAAGGACATTAATATATTGTTTTATATTACCATGAAAAATTACATATGCACTCGGGGATTTTATGTAGCATCTATCTATCTATCTATCTATCTATCTATATATATATATATATATATATATATATATATATATATATATATATATATATATATATATATATATATATATATAGATGCTAGATAAAATGTTATTGTTCTTTTCTATATGTTTTTGAATAGGGGAAGTTAGCAGGGTAATGTTCCTGCGTGGGGGTTGGGGTACAGACTGGCACGAAAGTGTTTAAATTCAACACCAAATAAAATGTTGTTCCTGTCATTAAGCAGTAGTAAAAATCGGAAGCAGAGGTATTCAACGAAGCCAGTTTTTAATTTGTCATTGTTGATTGAAATGAATGTTCAGCTTTCATATTGAAGCGTGTCGGGTATAACTCGTTCAATCAAACGCGTAGTGTAGAAATTTGCTTGCATCGTTCAAGACGTTTTTCAAATCAAGTAAGCTCACTTATGTTTACAAAAAACGACAATAGAGTCGCAGTCCTCCTTTCGCAGCTAGTGTCATCTTTATGGCGCGCAGCTGAAATGGTAAAATCATTAAATGTCTCTGCCAGTGCTGTCTCTGTTTAGCGCACGCAAGCACTTGCAGAATGGAGACAACTTAAGAAAACCCATTTGAGAGCAAAACATTTTACGACATTATCAACTTTCATAGCTGAAGAGGTGTCGGGCTGAGACTCCTCAAGCCCAGAGCCTCGCCAAGCCCCAAGTGCTTTCAAGGATGATTGTGTGCTAATATCATTATACAAACACACACACACACGCTCGTCCGCATGCACGCACGCTCACACACACACACACACACACAACCCCACTGTTTATGAAACAGAAAGACGTGTCAACCTTCTGCATCTAGATGTTTTTCATGGGTTTGTTTGTGTTTACTTCTGTATCAATACAGCCAGCTACTGTATTTTATTCAAATGTCATGACAGGTTTTGAATGTGGTAAAATGGCTGCTGAAGGGAGACGGACGGGCGGTCTCATTTAAAAGCACAGAATCTAGTCTTCGTTTTTTTCTAAAATGTTCCTTGTGTTTTAGATCCTACTACATTACCTGGCTATTCCACGCATTTATAACTCTCTTAGTAAAAAAAAGTACTTCCTACCTTCTGCTCTAAGCTACTTGGCTTCCATTGATGCCCTTTCGTTCTCTCTGTGCTAAACTTGAAGTCCTGTCTTGGGTTAAATAGTAAGCAGCGGGGTTCCAAAAAATATCATTACACAGGGCATTGAAATAAGACTCCCGCTGCACAGCTGTTTGATCCATTCCTGATTTCACTGTGAATTTAATGATAAGACGTATCGTACACTCCTATTAAGAACACACAGCTATTGCTATGATCAGCTGATTTATTGATGATATTAAAGGAACTAACACTATGAAAAACATCAGCTTCTGCACTTTCATTGTTATTGGAATGATAAGGGATTGTGGTATTTGCATGAGATGTGAGATCACATGTACATTGTGTTGAGTACTATATAAATACACTATGGACAGAGAATATGATACCATCTTCCAACGCCTGCAGCAGGATCAATTCATAACCCAGGTGAGTGACTGAGAGTTGAATTAATTAGTATAGTGAGCTCAAAGACAAACTGCAAATGATGAGATAAGTGATATGTTTTAAGAAATTGATATCAAAACTAATTTCTGGTATTGGAAAAAAAGTATGATGTGGTCAATTGAGAATAGAATTGAAATTATTAATTTTTTAGCCGACGCCCTTATCCAGGGTGACTTACAAGATATCACATTATTTTTTACATACAATTATATATATTTTTACACATTATTTTTACATACATTTACCCATTTATACAGTTAGGTTTTTACTGGAGCAATCTAGGTAAAGTACCTTGCTCAAGGGTACAGCAGCAGTGTTCCCCACAACCCTCTGGTCAAGAGTCCAGAGCCCTAACCACTACTCCACACTGCTGCCCTAATATAATCAAGAGTAATATAGACATATTATATAGACACAGACTTTTCACAGGAATCCAGTTTTGATGTTACAAGACACTACTGTTTTTTGTCAACTTTTTTTTCCCCCAGTCCTTTTTATCAATATGAAAAAAATCTCCAGTTGTGATTTCACTAAACAATTTAAAAACTTGCGATACGCCACAGGCCTAAAGGAAACGTGGCTGTGCCAGATTCTGAAGGAGGACGACGGGGCTGAGAATTTAAAGGTGCACAGAAATGGGAAGCAACATGCAGAAATGATCTGCTTGCGGCAAAAAGAATCTGCAATTCAAGCTGAGATAACCTGGTACATTTCCTGGAGCCCCTGTGATACATGCACACCTGAAATAATTACATTTATGGAGAAGCACCCCAAGGTGAAGCTGAATATATTTGCCTCCCGGCTGTATTATGGGAATAACAAAATTGTAAACAAACATGAAGAAAAAATTAAACGTTGCAGAGAGGGCTTAGGCAATCTTGAGCGACATGAAAGAATTGACTTAAAAGTGATGACCTTAACAGGTGAGTTATTATTATTATTATTATTATTATTATTATTATTATTATTATTATTATTATTATTATTAGACAATCCGTTTTGTTTTCTGCTTTGGAGATGTGTCAGAAGAATCACACACAAACACCCTGAAGTCTAGTTTTCAGAGTATAAGGTGTGTCAGTCGGCTTTGATTGCTGTGACTGTACAGATACAGAGAGTTTATGGGTTCATAGGGACTGACTTGTGTCTTCTGTTCCTATTCAGATTTCCAGCACTGTTTTGATCGCTTTGTTAATGGCAGTGGATTTAGACCCTGGCGAACGCTTGAAAGAAATTCAAAACTCTATGCTGAAATGCTGAAAGAGATAATTGTAAGGACACCTGATAATTTTGATAATCACAATGCAGTCCTGAAGCAGGAGTTATATGCTGAATCGAGAAATTCTGATCTGTTAAAAGTGACTAGAAAGAAAGGTAGAAAGAAAAAAGAAAGAAAGAAAGAAAGAAAAAGGAAAATAAAGAAAGAAAAAAACATTTAGAAAGAAACAGTCAAATAAATAAACATTTAGAAAGAAAGAAAAAAATAAATAAAATGACCAACCGCTGTCATTGCTCCTTCTTTCTAATTTAGGAAGATGAAAGAAAAAAGAAAGCAGAGAAAGACAAGGAGGCTTCCACTGAGAAAGACAAGGAGGCTTCCACTGAGAAAGACAAGGAGGCTTCCACTGAGAACGACAAGGAGGCTTCCACTGAGAAAGACAAGGAGGCTTCCATTGAGAAAGACAAGGAGGCTTCCACTGAGAAAGACAAGGAGGCTTCCACTGAGAAAGACAAGGAGGCTTCCACTGAGAAAGACAAGGAAGCTTCCACTGAGAAAGACAAGGAGGTTTCCGCTGAGAAAGACAAGGAGGCTCCCGCTGAGAAAGACAAGGAAGCTTCCACTGAGAAAGACAAGGACGCTTCCACTGAGAAAGACAAGGAGGCTTCCACTGAAAAAGAGAAGGAGGCTTCCACTGAGAAAGACAAGGAGGCTTCCACTGAGAAAGACAAGCATTTTTCCACTGAGAAAGACAAGGAGGCTTCCATTGAGAAAGACAAGGAGGCTTCCACTGAGAAAGACAAGGAGTCTTCCACTGAGAAAGACAAGCATTTTTCCACTGAGAAAGACAAGGAGGCTTCCACTGAAAAAGAGAAGGAGGCTTCCAATGAGAAAGACAAGCAAGCTGTAAGATTAGATTTCTTCTTAAAAACAATCGTCTTCAGATAAAGTCAATCAAAAAGAGTTTATTCAACAATGAAATTGAAAAAAAAACAGGTTATTTCTGAGCCCTAAATGGACAGAGGCAAAGCCATGCTTTCTGCATCCCGAAAATATCATTACATGCATTCGCATACAACCATGTAGGAAGAGGGACGCTACACCATGTGATGCATTCCACCAATAAGCACTGGCCAGCGTCCCTTAGTGATCCTATGATATTAACAAGCGTAATCAACCAGCCATATGCATGTCATATGATATATCTATCATTCGTATCTAGGCAGAAGACTGAACTGAAGGTTATAAAGATATTTCAGTTTACACAAATACTCAATCATGTCGAAAGCAGAACTTGATATCTGTTAACAGCTAATCAGCGGCTTTTAACACAATTTACATCACCTATATCCATACAGTAAAAACATTAAAACGTTTCTGTAAGCATATCGCTCAACAAAACATAAATGCAACAGTTGTGACTGATTTGAAGTCAGTACAAGACTTCCTCTTTCTCTGTGGTTTGCAAACGCTTGCAAAAGGAGGAAACTGCTAATCACTGCGAAACTGTGTTCCTGCAGAATTCCATGGTTCACAAATTTGGTCCATGCTAAACTGGTTTGAAAATCTTAACACTGAACACAGTCTTTCAATGATTTCTCACCCCTAGAAAGGGAACAAACGGCTGACGAAACAATAAGACCTTGTGCTATTTAAATGGAACAGAACCGTGTGTATACCACCCCACACAGGGTGCGTGTTTATCAGAAAAAAAAAAAAACCTGTGTGTTTTATTTGCATAGTGTTCCACTGAGAAAGAGAACCGGGCTTCCACTGAGAAAGAGCGGCGGAACTGACCAAAAGAAAGAAAGAAAGAAAGAAAGAAAGAAAGAAAGAAAGAAAGAATAAAAATAAGTTAAATTCTCAAAGAAATAAACATAAACTGAAAGAAAGAAAGAAATGAAACTGAAAGAAAGAAATGAAACTGAAAGAAATGAAACTGAAAGAAAGAAAGAAAGAAAGAAAGAAAGAAAGAAAGAAAGAAAGAAAGAAAGAAAGAAAGAAAGAAAGAAAGAAAGAAGGTGTACAACTGCTGGCAAACGCGAATGCTGATTATAGACGCTGGATCACTGCTGTTGATAACTCTGTCTCATATTTTAGGGCGCTGGTCCCAGACTGGCGTTTTGAAACGCCTCCCCTGTGCGCTGCGGCTGCCTGCATGAAACACAGCAGCAGACTTCCACTGAGAAAGAGAAGCGGAACCGACAGCGCGGGACACGGGCGTGATCCGGACAAGCAGCAATCTGCACTCTCTGCGTCATCTCTTATTACAGACCTCACACTGTAGCTGCAACACCACACGCTTTAATGACAGGCTTAGACACGCCTCTCTTTCAACTGTCTTTTATTCAATTAAGTGTCATTCATATCTGTCAACGTATGGGTGTTCTTTTTTTTTGTGAGTGGAGTAATTTTAGAATTTAAAAAAAAATCGATTATTTCACGCAATTAAATCTTTTGTAAAGGGGGAAAACTAAATCATTGTTTGG
>CM060303.1:1159389-1169389 GCA_030684275.1 Acipenser oxyrinchus oxyrinchus | reverse complement strand
AAATAAATAAATAAATAAATAAATAAATAAGAATAATAATTAGAACTGCCAGGCAGTTTTACGGCTTCCAAGCTCAACACCAGTTTTGGCAAGCTGTAGCATTGCAGCACAAGTGTCAGCAACAGATCAGTTTTATGGAGCAGTTTCAATTCAAAATACTGCATTAGTTCATTATCTCACAATGCTTTATAAATTTAAACACAATAGTAACCATGACCCTATCTACACACTATAAGGAGTTATAAGCTAGTTTTACATTTGACCTTAGAGAGGTCAAAGGTCACAGGCAAGGTGAATTTTGGATAGAGCATATATGGGTTTCTATCTGTGTTCCATAGTAACCATCAATATATATACACTCTGTAAGGAGTTATAAGCTAGTTTTACATTTTAACTTAAGGAGAGGTCAAAGGTCGCAGGCAAGTTCATTTCTGGATAGAGCACATACGGTTCCCTATATGTGTTCCACAGTAACCATCAACCTTTCTGCACTCTGTAAGGAGTTATAAGCTAGTTTTACATTTGACAGAAGATTTTGAAAAGGTTTTTTAAAGAAATGCATCAAGCGGCCATATTGGTTTACGCACAAACACCATTTTTGAAAAAGACAAGTGGCAGGCTAGGCGATATCTCGTGACAGGTTAGGATTGAGGAAAGGGCATGTTTACGTGACGAATCACTGCCGATTTCTGGTTTTGTAACATATTTTCATTGGGAGTTTACGGTGAGGAAAGGGCAGCTTTTCTTGTTTTTGAAAACGAAACAATACATGTTTTTGGTTTTTTTAAAACCTATGCCTCATGAATTATGAATATTGCAGCAGCTTGTTTACAGCAGCAATATTATAACAGCAAAATAACATTCAAAGAGGAAGCAAAATATCTAAGAGATACAAATGTCAACATCATAGATGAAGAGAAACAAATAGCAAATATATTAAAATGATTACTTTTCACAAGTTTTTACAAAGGAGGATACAAACAACATGCCCCACATGTCGACCTGTTCCTATCCAATTTTAAATAACTTTAGCATGACAGTGGCAGAAGTGTTAAAGAGACTAGGAGCTCTTAAAATAAACAAATCCCTGGGCTGGATGAGATCCTTCCAGTAGTACTCAAAGAAATGAAAAAGTTATTTACAAACCGCTAAACTAAGATCATGCAACAGTCTCTTGAGACTGGGGTTGTACTAACAGACTGGAGACTTGCAAACATAATACCGATCCACAAAAGGGAGACAAAACCAAACCAGGTTATTTAGATTTCCAGAAAGCTTTTGACAAAGTCCCACATAAAAGATTAATTCTCAAACTGAACGCAGTAGGGATTAAAGGAAATGCATGCACATGGATTAGGGAGTGGTTAACATGTAGAAACAGAAAGTACTGATTAGAGGAGAAACCTCAAAATGGAGCGAGGTAACCAGTGATGTACCACAGGGATCAGTATTAGGTCCTCTGCTATTCCAAATCTACACTAATGACTTAGATTCTGGTATAGTAAGCAAACTCGTTAAATTTGCAGACGACACAAAAATAGGAGTGGCAAACACTGTTACAGCAGCAAAGGTCATTCAAAATGATCTAGACAGCATTCAGAAGAGGACAGACACATGGCAAATGATATTAACATAGAAACGTGTAAGGTACTGCACGCAGGCAATAAATGTGCATTATAAGTACCATATGGGAGATACTGAAACTGAAGAAGGAATCTATGAAAAAGATCTAGGACTGAGAAATGTCTTCATCTAGACAATGTGGGGAAGCTATAAATAAAGTCCAAAAAAATGCTCACATATATTGTAAAAAGTGTTGCTAAAACTTTACACTGCATTAGTAAGACCTCATCTAGAATATTGTGTTCAGTTGTGGTCACCTTCGCTACAAAAGGGATATTGCTGCTCTAGAAAGAGTGCAATGAAGAGCGACTAGAATTATCCTGGGTTTAAAAGGCATGCCGTATGCAGACAGGTTAAAAGAATTGAATCCATTCAGTCTTGAACAAAGAAGACTACGCTGTGATCTGATTCAAGCATTCAAAATTCTAAAAGGTATTGACAATGTTGACCCAGGGGTCTTTTTCGAACTGAAAAAAACAAACGCTGTGATCCTAACTTGTTGCCTCCTGGTTCATATTGTATTCTAGCAGTGTTAGTATTATCAGCACTGTCTGTAAACCGCACTGTGTTTAAATATGAAGCTTGCATTGTAACCCTGTCTGTGCTGCCCTGTGACACCTGCGTGAGTCGCCTGGGATAAAGGTGTCTGCCAAATAAATAAATAAATAAATAAATAAATAAATAAGAATAATAATTAGAACTGCCAGGCAGTTTTACGGCTTCCAAGCTCAACACCAGTTTTGGCAAGCTGTAGCATTGCAGCACAAGTGTCAGCAACAGATCAGTTTTATGGAGCAGTTTCAATTCAAAATACTGCATTAGTTCATTATCTCACAATGCTTTATAAATTTAAACACAATAGTAACCATGACCCTATCTACACACTATAAGGAGTTATAAGCTAGTTTTACATTTGACCTTAGAGAGGTCAAAGGTCACAGGCAAGGTGAATTTTGGATAGAGCATATATGGGTTTCTATCTGTGTTCCATAGTAACCATCAATATATATACACTCTGTAAGGAGTTATAAGCTAGTTTT
This sequence comes from Acipenser oxyrinchus oxyrinchus, assembly GCA_030684275.1. Lineage (NCBI taxonomy): Eukaryota > Metazoa > Chordata > Actinopteri > Acipenseriformes > Acipenseridae > Acipenser > Acipenser oxyrinchus. The sequence goes on along the minus strand of CM060303.1, from coordinate 1,166,726 downwards.
ACATTTTAACTTAAGGAGAGGTCAAAGGTCGCAGGCAAGTTCATTTCTGGATAGAGCACATACGGTTCCCTATATGTGTTCCACAGTAACCATCAACCTTTCTGCACTCTGTAAGGAGTTATAAGCTAGTTTTACATTTGACAGAAGATTTTGAAAAGGTTTTTAAAGAAATGCATCAAGCGGCCATATTGGTTTACGCACAAACACCATTTTTGAAAAAGACAAGTGGCAGGCTAGGCGATATCTCGTGACAGGTTAGGATTGAGGAAAGGGCATGTTTACGTGACGAATCACTGCCGATTTCTGGTTTTGTAACATATTTTCATTGGGAGTTTACGGTGAGGAAAGGGCAGCTTTTCTTGTTTTTGAAAACGAAACAATACATGTTTTTGGTTTTTTTAAAACCTATGCCTCATGAATTATGAATATTGCAGCAGCTTGTTTACAGCAGCAATATTATAACAGCAAAATAACATTCAAAGAGGAAGCAAAATATCTGAGATACAAATGTCAACATCATAGATGAAGAGAAACAAATAGCAAATATATTAAAATGATTACTTTTCACAAGTTTTTACAAAGGAGGATACAAACAACATGCCCCACATGTCGACCTGTTCCTATCCAATTTTAAATAACTTTAGCATGACAGTGGCAGAAGTGTTAAAGAGACTAGGAGCTCTTAAAATAAACAAATCCCCTGGGCTGGATGAGATCCTTCCAGTAGTACTCAAAGAAATGAAAAAGTTATTTACAAACCGCTAACTAAGATCATGCAACAGTCTCTTGAGACTGGGGTTGTACTAACAGACTGGAGACTTGCAAACATAATACCGATCCACAAAAAGGGAGACAAAACCAAACCAGGTTATTTAGATTTCCAGAAAGCTTTTGACAAAGTCCCACATAAAAGATTAATTCTCAAACTGAACGCAGTAGGGATTAAAGGAAATGCATGCACATGGATTAGGGAGTGGTTAACATGTAGAAACAGAAAGTACTGATTAGAGGAGAAACCTCAAAATGGAGCGAGGTAACCAGTGATGTACCACAGGGATCAGTATTAGGTCCTCTGCTATTCCTAATCTACACTAATGACTTAGATTCTGGTATAGTAAGCAAACTCGTTAAATTTGCAGACGACACAAAAATAGGAGTGGCAAACACTGTTACAGCAGCAAAGGTCATTCAAAATGATCTAGACAGCATTCAGAAGAGGGCAGACACATGGCAAATGACATTAACATAGAAATGTGTAAGGTACTGCACGCAGGCAATAAATGTGCATTATAAGTACCATATGGGAGATACTGAAACTGAAGAAGGAATCTATGAAAAAGATCTAGGACTGAGAAATGTCCTCATCTAGACAATGTGGGGAAGCTATAAATAAAGTCCAAAAAAATGCTCACATATATTTTAAAAAGTGTTGTTAAAACTTTACAATGCATTAGTAAGACCTCATCTAGAATATTGTGTTCAGTTGTGGTCACCTTCGCTACAAAAGGGATATTGCTGCTCTAGAAAGAGTGCAAAGAAGAGCGAGCAGAATTATCCTGGGTTTAAAAGGCATGTTGTATGCAGACAGGCTAAAAGAATTGAATCCATTCAGTCTTGAACAAAGAAGACTACGCTGTGATCTGATTCAAGCATTCAAAATCCTAAAAGGTATAGACAATGTTGACCCAGGGGTCTTTTTCAAACTGAAAAAAACAAACAAGGACAAATGGAGATTAGATAAAGGGGCATTCAGAACAGAAAATAGGAGGCACTTTTTTGCACAGAGAATTGTGAGGGTCTGGAACCAACTCCCCATTAATGTTGCTGACACCCTGGGATCCTTCAAGAAGCTGCTTGATGAGGTTCTGGGATCAATAAGCTACTTGTTTGATTGCTAAAATCTGTTGTCGCCCTCCCTCCCCCCCCCCACACACTACTTTTTCCCCACACAGTCTATCAATATCTCGTGACAGGTTAGGATTGAGGGAAGGGCACGTTTACATTACTAATCAGTTGCATTTTCTGGATTTGTAACATATTTTCTTTGTGAGTTCACAGTGAGGGAAGGGCAGCATTTCTTGTTTTTGAAAATGAAACAATAATAAATAGGTGTGTTTTTGGTTTATTTAATACCTATGCCTCATGAATAAAGATAATTACTACGTACACACACACACACACCCCTATTAAGAACACACAGCTAAAGGAATTAACAATCTATTTATAATATCAGCCTCTTCTGTCCTTTTTAGGGTTATTGGAATGATCATCTCGTTCTGCAAGAGACGTCAGATAATATGTATGCAACATCACACTGTCGATTATACTACACCACGGACATCACACAGAATACGTTACCGTCGAACTCCGGTCCTCTTAAGAAGCAGACAGCAGGATGAATTCATTACGCAGACTCAGGTGAGTGACTGAGAGTTGAATGAATCAGTATGGAGAGCTTAAAAAACAGTTTTGGGGTTTAGGGTCAGGGTTAGGTTTGTGCCTATAATGAAACGAGAACTAAAAACTCACCAAGTTTAGAGGGGATGAAATCGTGTTTTCAGAAGCTCTCTCTCACCGCCTGCGACGGCTTTTTGTCAACTTTCTTTTTTTTTTAAAAACTTGCGATACGCCACAGGCCTAAAGAAAACGTGGCTGTGCCAGATTCTGAAGGAGCACGTCGGGGCTGAGAATTTAAAGGTGCACAGAAATAGGAAACGACATGCAGAAATGATCTGCTTGCGGCAAAACAAATCTGCAATTCAAGCTGAGATAACCTGGTACATTTCCTGGAGCCCCTGTGATACATGCACACCTGAAATAATTACATTTATGGAGAAGCACCCCAAGGTGAAGCTGAATATATTTGCCTCCCGGCTGTATTATGGGAATAACAAAATTGTAAACGAACATGAAGAAAAAATTAAACGTTGCAGAGAGGGCTTAGGCAATCTTGAACGACATGAAAGAATTGACTTAAAAGTGATGACCTTAACAGGTTATTATTATTATTATTATTATTATTATTATTATTATTATTATTATTATTAGACAATCCGTTTTGTTTTCTGCTTTGGAGATGTGTCAGAAGAATCACACACAAACACCCTGAAGTCTAGTTTTCAGAGTATAAGGTGTGTCAGTCGGCTTTGATTGCTGTGACTGTACAGATACAGAGAGTTTATGGGTTCATAGGGATTGACTTCTGTCTTGTGTTCCGATTCAGATTTCCAGCACTGTTTTGATCGCTTTGTTAATGGCAGTGGATTTAGACCCTGGTGAACGCTTGAAGCAAATTCAAAACTCTATGCTGAAATGCTGAAAGAGATAATTGTAAGGACACCTGATAATTTTGATAATCACAATGCAGTCCTGAAGCAGGAGTTATATGCTGAATCGAGAAATTCTGATCTGTTAAAAGTGACTAGAAAGAAAGGTAGAAAGAAAAAAGAAAGAAAGAAAAAGTAATAGAAAGAAAGAAAAAACATTTAGAAACAGTCAAAAAAATAAACATTTAGAAAGAACGAAAGGTAGAAAGAATGTTTAGAAAGAAAGAAAAAAATAAAATGACAAACCACTGTCATCACTCCTTTCATATTTTAGGAAGATGAAAGAAAAAAGAAAGCAGAGAAAGAGAAGGAGGCTTCCACTGAGAAAGACAAGGAGGCTTCCACTGAGAACGACAAGGAGGCTTCCACTGAGAAAGACAAGGAGGCTTCCATTGAGAAAGACAAGGAGGCTTCCACTGAGAAAGACAAGGAGGTTTCCACTGAAAAAGACAAGGAGGCTTCCACTGAGAAAGACAAGGAGGTTTCCACTGAAAAAGACAAGGAGGCTTCCACTGAGAACGACAAGGAGGCTTCCACTGAGAACGACAAGGAGGCTTCCACTGAGAAAGACAAGGAGGCTTCCATTGAGAAAGACAAGGAGGCTTCCACTGAGAAAGACAAGGAGGCTTCCACTGAGAACGACAAGGAGGCTTCCACTGAGAAAGACAAGGAGGCTTCCATTGAGAAAGACAAGGACGCTTCCACTGAGAAAGACAAGCATTTTTCCACTGAGAAAGACAAGGAGGCTTCCACTGAGAAAGACAAGGAGGTTTCCACTGAAAAAGAGAAGGAGGCTTCCACTGAGAAAGACAAGGAGGCTTCCACTGAGAAAGACAAGGAGGTTTCCACTGAAAAAGAGAAGGAGGCTTCCACTGAGAAAGACAAGGAGGCTTCCACTGAAAAAGAGAAGGAGGCTTCCACTGAGAAAGACAAGGAGGTTTCCACTGAAAAAGAGAAGGAGGCTTCCACTGAGAAAGACAAGGAGGCTTCCACTGAAAAAGACAAGGAAGCTTCCGCTGAGAAAGACAAGGAGGTTTCCACTGAAAAAGAGAAGGAGGCTTCCACTGAGAAAGTCAAGGAGGCTTCCACTGAGAAAGACAAGGAGGTTTCCACTGAAAAAGAGAAGGAGGCTTCCACTGAGAAAGACAAGGAGGCTTCCACTGAAAAAGACAAGGAGGCTTCCGCTGAGAAAGACAAGGAGGCTTCCGCTGAGAAAGACAAGGAGGCTTCCACTGAGAAAGACAAGGAGGCTTCCACTGAGAAAGACAAGGAGGCTTCCACTGAGAAAGACAAGGAGGCTTCCACTGAGAAAGACAAGGAGGCTTCCACTGAGAAAGACAAGGAGGCTTCCACTGAGAAAGACAAGCAAGGTGTAAGATTAGATTTCTTCTTAAAAACAATCTTCTTCAGATAAAGTCAATCAAAAAGAGTTTATTCAAGAATGAAATTGAAAAAAAACTGGAACAAAGGTTATTTCTGAGCCCTAAATGGACAGAGGCAAAGCCATGCTTTCTGCATCCCGAAAATATCATTACATGCATTCTCATACAACCATGTAGGAAGAGGGACGCTACACCACATGATGCATTCCACCAATAAGCACTGGCCAGCGTCCCTTAGTGATCCTATGGTATTAACAAGCGTAATCAACCAGCCATATGCATGTCATATGATATATCTATCATTCGTATCTAGGAAGAAGACTGAACTGAAGGTTATAAAGATATTTCAGTTTACACAAATACTCAATCATGTCGAAAGCAGAACTTGATATCTGTTGACAGCTAATCAGCGGCTTTTAACGCAATTTACATCACCTATATCCATACAGTAAAAACATTAAAATGTTTCTGTAAGCATATCGCTCAACCAAACATAAATGCAACAGTTGTGACTGATTTGAAGTCAGTACAAGACTTCCTCTTTCTCTGTGGTTTGCAAACGCTTGCAAAAGGAGGAAACTGCTAATCACTGCGAAACTGTGTTTCTGCAGAATTCCATGGTTCACAAATTTGGTCCATGCTAAACTGGTTTGGAAATCTTAACACTGAACACAGTCTTTCAATGATTTCTCACCCCTAGAAAGGGAACAAACGGCTGACGAAACAATAAGTGCTTGTGCTATTTAAATGGAACAGAACCATGTGTATACCACCCCACACAGGGTGCGTGTTTATCAGAAAAAAAAACCTGTGTGTTTTATTTGCATAGTGTTTGATTGTTTCTTACAAGGCTTCCACCGAGAAAGAGAACCGGGCTTCCACTGAGAAAGAGCGACAGAACCGACCGAAAGAAAGAAAGAAAGAAAGAAAGAAAGAAAGAAAGAAAGAAAGAAAGAAAGAATAAAAATAAATTAAACTCTCAGAAAGAAATAAACATAAACTGAAAGAAAGAAATGAAACTGAAAGAAAGAAATGAAACTGAAAGAAAGAAAAGAGAAAGAAAGAATAAAAACAAATTAAACTCTCAGAAAGAAATAAACATAAACTGAAAGAAAGAAATGAAACTGACAGAAAGAAATGAAACTGACAGAAAGAAATGAAACTGAAAGAAAGAAATGAAACTGAAAGAAAGAAAAGAAAGAATGAAAGAAAGAAAGAAAGAAAAGAAAGAAAGAAGGTGTACAATTGCTGGCAAACGCGAATGCTGATTATAGACACTGGATCACTGCTGTTGATAACTCTGTCTCATATTTTAGGGCGCTGGTCCCAGACTGGTGTTTTGAAACGCCTCCCCTGTGCGCTGCGGCTGCCTGCATGAAACACAGCAGCAGACTTCCACTGAGAAAGAGCAGCGGAACCGACAGCGCGGGACACGGGCGTGATCCGGACAAGCAGCAATCTGCAGTCTCTGCGTCATCTCTTATTACAGACCTCACACTGTAGCTGCAACACCACACGCTTTAATGACAGGCTTAGACATGCCTCTCTTTCAACTGTCTTTTATTCAATTAAGTGTAATTCATATCTGTCAGCGAACGGGTGTCCTTTTTATATGAGTATTTTAAACATTTTATGGGCTTTTAATCGATTACTTCACGCAATTAAACCTTTTGTAAAGGAGGGAAAACTAAATCAATGTTGGGAGAAAAAAAAACTTGTCTTGTTTATTCTCATTATAATAAACATTCAGATTTTAATTTTGAATCTATACCTATATGAAATTAAATCTATTCGTTTGTGTGGATTATTATTATTATTATTATTATTATTATTATTATTATTATTATTATTATTATTATTATTATTATTTAATACTTGCATCATTATAATTATATGGAAACACGTATTTAATATATGATGTGTTTAAACAAATACTTTCCATACAATACAGTAATATACAATGACTTAAATATTTGACAATAGACATTTGTTCCATATACAGTAAGTATATATATATATATATATATATATATATATATATATATATATATATATATATATAAAAGTAATCACTGCTGTTGAAATAGCAGACAACTGATCTACTGTCTAATGCCCTTGATAATGCTAAGAGCCCTTGCTATTATAGATGATACTGTAGCGCACAAATGCACTGTTTCAATAAATATGTTATATTGTTTGTAAATAATAATAATAATAATAATAATAATAATAATAATAATAATAATAATAATAATAATCACTTGTCTACTGATCTCAGTAGGTGTTTGCTGAGGTTTAAAATTCAATAAAGTGTTTCTTTTTCAATTAAAATGGATTGTGCGTCTGTTGTAAATTCCCGACCAAAACTTCCATTCATACAAACAGCCGTGTGCAAATATATCAGAACACCTTCAGATGTGTCATTCATGGGGTTTTCAAACTCGAGACATTTACACGAGAAAAAATAGTTAAGTGGTTAAATTAAATGAGTTGGCACTTGAAAGGGAGTTGGCAGACACTGATGAAACGGACTGAAGTGCATTAGTTCCTGCCCAAAATTGCCACTGCCTGCTGTATCCTGCAAAAACTCTTGTCAACAACAAAGTGAGGTGTGCGAGACAGACGGGGA
>CM060303.1:1109389-1156889 GCA_030684275.1 Acipenser oxyrinchus oxyrinchus | reverse complement strand
ACTGGGAGTTCACGGTGAGGAAAGGGCAGCTTTTCTTGTTTTTGAAAACGAAACAATACATGTTTTTGGTTTATTTAATACCTATGCCTCATGAATTATGATTATTGCAGCCGCTTGTTTACAGCAGCAATATTATAACAGCAAAATAACATTCAAGGAGGAAGTAAAATATCTAAGAGATACAAATGTCAACATCATAGATGAAGAGAAAAAAATTGCAAATATATTAAATGATTACTTTTCACAGGTTTTTACAAAGGAGGATACGGACAACATGCCCCACATGTCGACTTGTTCCTATCCAGTTTTAAATAACTTTAGCATAACAGAGACAGAAGTGTTAAAGGGACTAGGAGCTCTTAAAATAAACAAATCCCTGGGCCGGATGAAATCCTCCCAATAATACTCAAAGAAATGAAAGAAGTTATTTACAAACCGCTAAACAAGATTATGCAACAGTCTCTTGACACAGGGGTTGTACCGACAGACTGGAAAATTGCAAATGTAATACAGATTCACAAAAAGGGAGACAAAACCAAACCAGGTTATTTAGATTTCCAGAAAACTTTTGACAAAGTCCCACATAAAAGATTAATTCTCAAACTGAACGCAGTAGGGATTAAAGGAAATGCATGCACATGGATTAGGGAGTGGTTAACATGTAGAAAACAGAAAGTACTGATTAGAGGAGAAACCTCAAAATGGAGTGAGGTAACCAGTGGTGTACCACAGGGATCAGTATTAGGTCCTCTGCTATTCCTAATCTACACTAATGACTTAGATTCTGGTATAGTAAGCAAACTTGTTAAATTTGCAGACGATACAAAAATAGGAGTGGCAAACACTGTTGCAGCAGCAAAGGTCATTCAAAATGATCTAGACAGCATTCAGAAGAGGGCAGACACATGGCAAATGACATTAACATAGAAACGTGTAAGGTACTGCACGCAGGCAATAAATGTGCATTATAAGTACCATATGGGAGATACTGAAACTGAAGAAGGAATCTATGAAAAAGATCCAGGACTGAGAAATGTCTTCATCTAGACAATGTGGGAAGCTATAAATAAAGTCCAAAAAGATGCTCACATATATTGTAAAAGTGTTGCTAAAACTTTACACTGCATTAGTAAGACCTCATCTAGAATATTGTGTTCAGTTGTGGTCACCTTCGCTACAAAAGGATATTGCTGCTCTAGAAAGAGTGCAAAGAAGAGCGAGCAGAATTATCCTGGGTTTAAAAGGCATGTCGTATGCAGACAGGCTAAAAGAATTGAATCCATTCAGTCTTGGACAAAGAAGACTACGCTGTGATCTGATTCAAATATTCAAAATTCTAAAAGGTATTGACAATGTTGACCCAGGGGACTTTTTCAACCTGAAAAAGTTAACAAGGACCAGGGGTCACAAATGGAGATTAGATAAATGGGCATTCAGAACAGAAAATAGGAGGCACTTTTTTGCACAGGGTATGTGAGGGTATGGAACCAACTCCCCAGTAATGTTGTTGAAGCTGACACCCTGGGATCCTTCAAGAAGCTGCTTGATGAGATTCTGGGATCAATAAGCTACTTGTTTGATTGCTAAAATCTGTTGTCTCGTGACAGGTTAGGATTGAGGGAAGGGCACGTTTACGTTACTAATCAGTTGTATTTTCTGGATTTGTAACATATTTTCACAGTGACGGAAGGCCAGCTTTTCTTGTTTTTGAAAATGAAACAATAATAAATAGGTGTGTTTTTGGTTTATTTAATACCTATGCCTCATGAATAAAGATAATTACTATGTACACACACACACACACCCCTATTAAGAACACACAGCTAAAGGAATTAACAATCTATTTATAACATCAGCCTCCTCTGTCCTTTTTAGGGTTATTGGAATGATCATCTCGTTCTGCAAGAGACGTCAGATAATATGTATGCAACATCACACTGTCGAGTATACTACACCACGGACATCACACAGAATACGTTACCGTCGAACTCCGGTCCTCTTAAGAAGCAGACAGCAGGATGAATTCATTACGCAGACTCAGGTGAGTGACTGAGTTGAATGAATCAGTATGGATAGCTTAAAAAACAGTTTTGGGGTTTAGGGTCAGGGTTAGGTTTGTGCCTAGAATGAGATGAGAACTAAAAACTCACCATGTTTAGAGGGGATGAAATCGGGTTTTCAGAAGCTCTCTCTCACCGCCTGCGTCGGTTTTTTGTCAACTTTCTTTTTTTCCAGCTCCTTTATCAAAATGAATAAAATGCCGTATGATAAATTCACTTTCCACTTTCAAAACTTGCAACGAGCCCCACGCAGAAGAGAGACGTGGCTGTGCCAGATTCTGAGAATGAAAGAGGGGGAGCCAACTTTACAGGTGTTCAAAAACAAAGGGTCCAAACACGCAGAACAAATCTGCTTGTGGGAAAACGAAGCTGCGATTCAAGGTGCTGATCGATATGAAATAACCTGGTACATCAGCTGGAGCCCCTGCGATGAATGCGTGCCTCGAATAATTGAATTTGTGAAGAAACACCCCAATGGGAAGCTGAATATCTTTGCCTCCCGGCTGTATTACTGTGAAGAACCTGACAATCTGAAATCAAAAACTCCTGAAGAACAAACTGAAATTAAACAAAAAATTCAACGTTGCAGAGAGGGCTTAGGCAATCTTGAAGGACATGGAAAAATTTGCTTAAAAGTGATGACCTTAAAAGGTGAGTTATTATTATTTGTTGTAGTACTACGATGATGATGATGATTATTATTTATTTCTTAGCAGACGCCCTTATCCAGAGCGACTTACAATTGTTACAAGATATCACATTATTTTACATACAATTACCCATTTATATAGTTGGGTTTTTACTGGAGTAATCCAGGTAAAGTACCTTGCTCAAGGGTACAGCAGCAGTGTCCCCCACCTGGGATTGAATCCACGACCCTCCGGTCAAGAGCCCAGAGCCCCAACCACTACTCCACACTGATGATGATGATGATGATGATGATGATGATGATGATGATGATGATGATGATGATGATGATGATGATGATGATGATGATGATGATGATGATGATGGTGATGATGATGATGTTTTACAGCAGGGGTGTCAAACTCAGTCTCTGGAGGGCCACAGTGTCTTCTGGCTTTCGTTCCACCCGAGCTCTCGATTACTTAATTGGTTTAATTATTTGATTAACTGGACACATTTAAAAGTTCTCTTCAGGCCTCAAAGTGTTTCATAGGTAGTGTACCTTGAATCAAGTGCATTTTTAAAACCATCAACTGTAAAAGACCTTGAAAAATATTAAATATGTCAAATTCAACAAATAATTCGATCAATCATGTTAATTGAGAGCTTAAGTTGGAATGAAAACCAGAAGACCCTGCGGCCCTCGAGGACTGGCGTTTGACACCCCTGTTTTACAGTCTTGTCGTACACTGTGGTGGCGTGAGAAGCGTGTTTAATAATAAGTTTGTCCATCTGTAATAAAGTTGATAACAAGACTGATCGCTGAAAACAAACTCTACCAGCAGGGCATGAGCTCAACAAAACAGAAGACAGGGAGCTAACGCTCTTGTGGTTTATATATGTCACCAGAAACCCTCGATAGAATTACAGCTGTATTATGCAAAGTTGGGTGTACATTATTATTAAAACCTAGTGTCTAATTTTCAGAGTGTGTCAGTCGGCTTTGATTGCTGTGACTGTATAGGAGGCTGTGTGGTCCAGTGGTTAAAGAAAAGGGCTTGTAACCAGGAGGTCCCCGGTTCAAATCCCCCCTCAGCCACTGACTCATTGTGTGACCCTGAGCAAGTCACTTAACCTCCTTGTGCTCCGTCTTTCGGGTGAGACGTAGTTGTAAGTGACTGGTTCACACACCCTAGTCTCTGTAAGTCGCCTTGGATAAAGGTGTCTGCTAAATAAACAAGTAATAATAATAATTGATACGGAGAGTTTATGGGTTCATAGGGATTGACTTGTGTCTTGTGTTCCTATTCAGAGATTCAGGACTGTTTTCATCGCTTTGTTGAATTTAAACCCTGGGGAAAGCTTGAAGAAGATTCATATCTCCATGCTGAGAAACTGAAAGCGATAACTGTAAGGACATCTGATAATCACAATGCAGTGTTCAAGCAGGATTTATACACTGAATCAAGAGAGATGGTCTGTTGAAAGTGACTAGAAAGAAAGAAAGGTAGATCTAAATAAATAAAAAAAAGAAAGTTTAGAAAGAAAGAAAATTACCAACTGCTATCTTCGTTCCTTATTTCATATTTTAGAAAGAAGAAAGAAAAAAGAAAATAGAGAAAGACAAGGCTTCTGTTAAGAAAGACAAGAAGGCTTCGGCTGAGAAAGACAAGCAGTCTTCCACTGAGAAAGAGAAGCGGGACCGACAGCGCGTGACACGGGCGTGATCCGGACAAGCAGCAATCTGCACTCTCTGCGTCATTTCTTATTACAGACCTCACACTGTACCTGCAACACCACGCGCTTTAATGACAGGCTTAGACATGCCTCTCTTTCAACTGTCTTTTATTCAATTAAGTGTCATTCATATCTGTCAACGTATGGGTGTTTTTGTTTTTTTTTAAGAGTGGAGCATTTTAAAATTAAAAAATATGTTTCTATGGGCTTTTAAATCGATTATTTCACACAATCTTTTTTTTTTTGTAAAGTGGGTAAATTCAATTGTTGTTTTGAAAAAAAATGTATTGTTTATTCTCACCATGATATTAAACATTCATTTTTTTTTTTTTCTTAAACTGCTACAGTGTGTACAACACAAGCATAGGGGGTGGTATAAAATCTTTAGGTTTTCTTTTTTTTTTGGTCTAAAACATGTGTATACATAAAACACGCTCCCCTATAAATACCTCCCAGACCTGAAATTTAAAATGTAAGAATATAAACACTATACATGTCTCTCTCTCTCTCTCTCTCTCTCTCTCTCTCTCTCTCTCTCTCTCTCTCTCTCTCTCTCTCTCTCTCTCACTTTCACTTTCCTCTCGTCTAGCACAACTACTGCCGTCCCCTTAATGACTGTGTCACACTGGCTTCGGAGCAATAAGCTCTTTATCTATGTTTGAACTGCACAAGAGCCAACAAACTGAGCGCCTCTCTCTCTCTCTCTCTCTCTCTCTCTCTCTCTCTCTCTCTCTCTCTCTCTCTCTCTTTGTGTGTGTTTTTGCGTGTTTTTGTGTGTGTTTTTTTAGGTCTCGAAGTTGAACAGGGGCAGGTTAATTTCTCCTATTCGCAACGCCCTTTGTGACTCCTGCTTCTGACTGATTTAATTGAAACGACATTTGATTTTCAGGTTCTTAACAAACCAATTCGCCACAATTCAATAGGCTGGACTACAATTTAACTGGAAAACAATGAGGCAGCGCCCATGTAGTCGCAACAACTGGAAAAAAGAAAAGAAAAATACATTCTTACCCACCCAAGTTGAGCTTTTGCTCCATGATAATTTAGCAGCCGCTGCTAAATTTAAAATACGGAAGGATATAACCAGAACAAAATAAATGCAACCTCTTCCATAAAAAGGTTACATAAAGAAGTCTAAAAAAAGATTCTGGGACCTAGTTGTGATGCACCCCTATGAATCCTGAAATGAGCCAGGGTACTTGGCAACTACTTCCGTGATAATATAACTATATTATAAACAATATAACTTGTTTCATAGTTCGATCTAGAAATGTCTGACGGGGAAGAAATATTCTGGGGTTAGTCTAGGCTCGTTTTTTCCTCGCCCCTTCCCTCTCGTGCTGCAGTTGAAGAATTGGAAGTGCTTCGATATCCTCCATTGTAGATTACAGCTCAGTAGCCCTGTCAGCGGTCACAGTTTAAAACCACGAGAGGGGGCATGTCTTAGTGAGTGTATTTTGCACCTTTTGAAAATAAGGCGTTATTTGCAAAATAGAACTGACTCATGAATTTCAATTCACGTAAACAAGCTGAGTGTATTTAAAAAAAATTGCCATGCCTGAAACTCCATTGCACCACTGACTTATACAGCTTTTGAAAAATACATTTTGCCACCTATCTGCAGCAGCCAGAGGTGTTTTGCAACCTGTTTTCCCTCTGCCCTTTGAGAAATCAGGCTGAAGGTGTGATACCTGTACAAGCCTTGGTAGTCCAGTGGTTAAAGAAAGGGGCTTGTTACCTGGAGGTTCTGTGTTCAATCCCAACTCAGCCACTGACTCACTGTGTGTGTGTGTGTGTGTGACCCTGAGCAAGTCACTGAACCTCCTTGTGCTCCGTCCTTCGGATGAGACATCAAACAAACGAGGTCATATTGGAAGTGACTCTGCAGCAGCAGTTGTTGATGCATAATTCACCCCCAAACGGGTGCTAATGATCATCAATTCAATATGTAGGTTGAAACACAATCATTAACTGAAACAGAAACAGCTGTGTAGGAGGAATAAAACTGGGTGAGGAACAGCCAAACTCAGCTAACAGGTGAGGTTGCTGAAGACGGTTTACTGTCAAAAGTCATACACCATGGCAAGACTGAGCACAACAACAAGACACAAGGTGGTTATACTGCATCAGCAAGGTCTCTCCCAGGCAGAAATTTCAAGGCAGACATTTAAATCTGCAGCTTAATAAAAGCATTTGCAAATCAATAAAGAATGCGGTTTGGTCTTTAATGTTGAAACGTACCTGCAAACAAATCTCACGGTGACGCTCCCCTGCTGGTAATCCAGCGCGTGCAGGTGTCTCATGATGAGAGGGACTTTCTTCAGCTCAAGCACGTTGATCTCATAACAAGTAAGCTTGGAGCGTATGGAGGCTGACTGTCTGACCTATCTACACGTCACACTGACATGTTCTACATACTGTACATGCACGAGTCACTTCAGAACAAAGAAAACTCCCGAATCTTCTGATTGTATTGAAATGATTGTAGATTCTTGGTAAATATTAATCATTATTTGTTTATTTAGCAGACGCCTTTATCCAAGACGACTTATACAGACTAGGGTGTGTGAACTATGCATCAGCTGTAGAGTCACTTACAACTACGTCTCACCCGGAAGACGGAGCACAAGGAGGTTAAGTGACTTGCTCAGGGTCACACAATGAGTCAGTGGCTGAGGTGGGGATTTGAACCGGGGACCTCCTGGTTACAAGCCCTTTTCTTTAACCACTGGACCACACAGCCTCCAACACAATCATACTAGTAGTGTGGAGTTAATTTGTAAATAAAAAAGTTAGACATTGACGAAATGTTTTGGTTTCTTTTAATCACTTGATCGTTCATCCTTGACCATGACACGCTTGAGTGACTATGACTGAAGCAGATGCACTTAATCACCTAATTAGTGAGACAGTTGATTGGACACTGGATATGGAGTGATTTCAGCTGTTGATTTGCAAGCAATAAAGAAAATCACAGAAAAAAACAATATGCCACGTCTGTCAAGAGAGCAGCGCCTTCGTGCGATCAGCATGTTGGAGGCTGGACTAGGGCAGCGTACTGTGGCTTGCCGTCTTGGGGCTCACAGCCAGCAATTTCAAACCTGGCAAGATGGTATAACCAGACACACTCTGTCAATGACAGAGCCACCAACCGGGAGACCAAGAGTCACAACACCTGCCCGAGAGCGACAGATCATTCTGCAGCATCTTCGTGATGTCAGTTGTTAATCAGCACAATAAAAGTCACCTGCTCTAAAACACAGTTTGCCATTTTTCGATCACATCAAGTGAATTTTATCCAAATACAAGTTAGAAGTTTCTTATATATATATATATATATATATATATAACACGTTTAGGTGTATATATACACGCCTTTGTCAAGGGAAAGCGTGTTTGAAAATATTTTTGTAAATTCTTTTCTTTTTTTATTATTATGAAGTACACGCACATTTAAAAATATATATATATATATATATATATATATATATATATATATACATATTTAAAACAACTCTTTAAAAAGTTATCACCAAAATAAAAAATATAACAGATTCCTTACCAAAACCTCTATCAGAACCTCTGCTGAAATCAGCAATTTGTTTTATATATATATATATATATATATATATATATATGAGAGAGAGAGAGAGAGAGAGAGAGAGAGAGAGAGAGAGAGAGAGAGAGAGAGAGATATTTACACTTAAAAAAAATACACGCCACCCCTCTGAATACACCGTTTCGCATCGCAGCTGGCACTTAGACAGACAGGTAAGGCTATCCAATCACCACAGCTCAAACTCTGGCAACACCAAGTTCAGACGGCAGCCAATCGCAAACAGGAGTGGGCGGGTTCCAAAGACGTAGTATTTGAGCGCATTGTTAATAATGGCGGCGCTGTAGAAAAACTGAAACAGAGACGGTGAGTCATATATTGTTTATTTTTTACATATCGAATTTAATAAACTTGTCTTTTGCTGTGCTGTTTTTAGAAAGACCGCAAAGCAGAGAATGTAATGTTAACGCGTGCTGGCATTGCGTGTCACTTATTTTGTATTAAAATGATGTGTTTTATGTAGCAGCTTGTGCTAAGCATACCGTCGCAATTCAAGTGTGTAAATAGGAATAGATTCGCCTGGTAGTCTTAACTGTGGCACTAATTGTGATTCGGATAATGTACCGCAATTTAATAAATAAATAACAATTCACAGAGTGTACTACGCCTTAAAAATGGGGCGTTAAAATCCAAAATGAGTCGAAATGATAGCACCACAAGTCAACCAATAATCTATACAGTATTTGATTTACTTATTTTTGTTTTATAAAGCTACGTTGCGTACTGTGCCAAGTTACCCTTATATATATATATATATATATATATATATATATATATATATATATATATATATATATATATATTACGCCCAAAACAAATCACTAAATCGGCGACACCCCGCCTTTTTGACTGGCGACTTACGTGTAGATATGTTATTACTAAGAATATCAAAAGATCTAATGAAACATTTGTCTCGCATTTAGGGTTGCCGTATGCAACACAGAGTCAAACCAAAAAAATAATAAATAAATAAAAGGATACCTTTACGCCGTCGGTAGCGTGCAGAGAGCTACACAAATGCGCGCTTATTGCGGTCGGGCAGGTCACAGTTTGTGTTGTGATGTGTTTGTGTGTGTTTTTAAGATTGTTCCGCGTGAGATTTATTTTTTGTGCAGCACTCGTCTAAACCTACGGTAGAAAAGGGGGGGAGGGTATACGAGTGTCGTGAGCGGGGCTGTGGTTGAGTACAGCACAGAAATTAGTGCGCCCCATCCCCCTCCGAAAAAAACACAACAGCTATGACCAAAAGTTTTGCGTTATTATCCCAAAGAAAAGTATTTGGTACTTAGTGGGTTAATCTTAACATCTTAAATAATTCACAGTTACTGCACAGCTCTGGCCAATTTTTGTTTTTCATTATCACCCTATAGAATGAACTGATTTTGCTTCATAAAACCTTATGAAACCTGCTGAACAATGTTATCTTAACATATAGAATTACACGCCGTTATACCACCGCTTTGTAGTTTTCCATCTACTTTAAGTGACATTTCTTAAATCTAACATGAAATACTCCTGCACTGCTATTGTTATGGCTTCCAGTATAGACTTTTTTTTTTTTTTGCGATATCATGTTGTAGTTTCTTTGATTACATGATGTTAATTTAAAAATATCTAAATTATGTTCGTATAGTTTATATTTTTTTTTATTATGACTCAATCCTAATATTCTAGCTTTTGGATGTGGAGATGGGGTGGGTAGGGGGGTGGATGGATGATGTCACTGACAGGCTGGTTTATATTGCTGGGATGGGGTATGGATGATGTCACTGACAGGCTGGTTTATATTGCTGGGATGGGGGATGGATGATGTCACTGACAGGCTGGTTAAACTCATTGTAATTTCTTATCCGACACTGTACATGCTGTTAACTGACTGACTGACTACACTGTCAATTAAACCAGCCTATACTAAATATAGTATAATTTCCCTCAGTTCCACACAGATGCAGAGTTGAGATCGGAGAGACCCGACCATGGAGTCTGTTCATCCCAACCCAGCGCCGATCCGGTGGGTGGTATCGGAGAACCGGGAGGTCCAGATCAAAGAGGAGCCTGTGCCGTGCTGTGACCCTCCCAGAGAGCCGGTCCCGGTGCCACAGTATGGACTGGTCTACATGCAGCAGCAGTACAGCAGGGCCCAGACTGAACAGAACCACACTACACAGGACCAAACCTACGTTCAGCAAGGACCGTCTGCCAGCGTCCCTTCAACGTGTGAGTAGGGTTCTTTGACAAATCAGTGTTTGTGATAGAAGCTCATTATGAAAGCAGTAAACGCATATATAAATATTTCCAATATGGGCCAATATCTGAATGCTCTTAACCTGGTGTAGAACCTGATTGTTTAAAATGACAATGCAAGTTTCCTTTCTCGCACACACACACACACACACACACACATAGTGTACAGGTAACATGCTCAACTGTGTCTTATTAAACTCCTAGTAAAAGCAGTAATGGATCTGCTATGCAATAGTTTTATTTCCATCTCCTCTCTCTCCTATCTATCTCTATCTAAATACCCTCAAATGTAAACACATTATTAATAATTATTATTATTATTATTATTATAATAATTAATAATAATAATAATAATAATAATAATAATAATAATAATGACAATTGGTTACTCAGATGTTTTTATCCAAAGCGACTTACAGAGACTAGGGGGGTGAACTCTGCATCAACATCTGCTGCTGCTGCTGCTGCAGAGTCACTTCCAATAGGACCTTGTTTGTTTGACGTCTCATCCGAACGACGGAGCACAAGGAGGTTCAGTGAGTTGCTTAGGGTCACACACACACACACACACACACACACACACACACACACAGTGACACACATAAACTGGCTTATATAAAACAGAGGTTTGTAAAAATTAGTAATAAGACTTATTCCCACAAAAGCATGATGCCCATAAACCACTGATAACGTAACAGCTTTTTTTTTTTTTTACGCAGACGCCAAAGACAATCAGGGGTTCCAACATCCCGTCATCAAAGAGGAGACTTCGGAAACAGCGTGCACCCCAGGCGGATCCACCCCACCCCAGGATCCTCCGAGTGAGCCGGTTCGACCTGGAGAGGGGCTCCACCGGTTCAAATTCCTCCGTCAGACCCGTCCCTCCAGGCCGTGGTGCGGGATACGGAGCAGCGGCCCGTCCACATCAAAGTGGAGGTTTACCAGCCCGGCGGAGGCGTCGAGGAAGAGGCGGCATTGCGACTCCGTCTACCAGGAGGAAGAGGCCTGCGCTCTGGAACCCGGCAGATCAAGGTGGAAGACCGGGCGGATCCTGTTCCCGAGACCCAGCGGTCGGTCCGAATTGGAGAGGAGCGCCTGAACAAGCTGTTGTCTCCAGCGTGGACAGCGGACAAGCTGCCCTCTCCAGTATGGACAGTGGACATCCTGCCCTCTCCAGTATGGACAGTGGACAACCTGCTGCTCTCCTTGGTATTGTCAGTGGACAGTCTGTTAACAATATTACTGTTAAAGGGCAAAAGTTGGTCTGTAATTTGTACAACGGACAAACTTCTGTCCACAGTATGGACACTGTCCCCCCCAGACAATGTTCTTCCCACAGTAATCAGGCTGTCTCTCCACTAGAAATGTCCTACAATCGGGGAGGAAACTGTCCCTACTGACAAACTGGGCGATGTCCGTGGTGATGCTGTCGTCGGTGGATTGGGATCTGTCCTCAATCAATACCGTGCCCTGGACTACATGCTGTCAGTCTTCAAAATGACTGCCCTAACTATGTCTCACACCTGGTGTCTGCTCGCGTCAAGAAAGAAGCCCCGCAGGAGGAATCTGTCCACATAGTAACGGAGGTCCCTGAACCTGCATTTGTCCAAAAGGAAGTCCACACTAATGATGAATGTCAACTAGACTCTACCCACACCGACAAAGATGTCCCGCTTGTGGAATCGGTCTATATGGACCAAGAGAAGGTCCCTGAACCAAAATACATGCCCCCCAACAAGCTAAACGACGTCCGCTCGGACAACAGTCTTCCACCAGTGGAATCTGTCCACCATACCGTGTCCGCCCCTGAACCAGTTCCTGACCGCAGTGATGAGGTCTCTGCTATGGACACCGATCCTGCAGAGGAGGAGGAGGGGGGTGAAAAAGAAGGCTCCCAGATTTCCGATGACCCCCCTGAACCTCGGACAGCCCGCTCGGATGTGAAGACCCCCGACCCCGATGGGGCAGACGAGACTGAAATGGAATCTGACCTAGAAAGCGATGACCCTCGACCGGACTCGGTCGTTACTGACAAGAAGGTCCACGAAACCGGATCCCTCCTCCCTAACGAGAAGACCGCGGAAGACATAGAGGTCCCAGATCCGAAGACTTTCGGCACCAACACCCCTGAAAACCAGGACGGTAAAATCCTAGAAAAGAGAGAAAAGACAGCCGACCGAGCTGATGACCCCCAACTGCAGTCTGTCCTTCAACCGACAACCAACCGACCCCAACTGCAGTCTGTTCATCATAGTAATAATAATAACAAGAAGACTCTCCTTCCTACAAAGACTGACCGGGAGGGAGATGAAGACACAGACACTCCTTTAGCGGAGGAAGGAGCGGAGATGGAATCCATTCCTGGAGACGAGCAGCGGACTCGGTGATCTTGAAGAGATGGCAGCTGAGCCGGCCGCCGCTGATGTGAAATGTGAGTACATGCTTGGCATTAAAATATCCAGCTTCCGTTTCAATGTATTTTTTTCTTGATTTTTTTAGATTCTTTTGGTATCTCGTTTTCTGTTGCAGTTTTGACATCCTGGTGACTTTTTAAAAATGTGGAGTTTAAAGCCTGCCCACTCAATAGCTGGGATGCTGTTGCATAGCTGTTTCACCTGTTATTCCCATCCCTGCATTGTAACTCAGTTTAATATCACTAGACTGGACTGGAATTACATTGCAGGGATGGAAATAAGATTCAGTTTCACCCATTCCAGTTTTACTACCAGCTTGATTAGCCACAGTGTGTCTTGATAACAGGCCCAGGTGTGTCTTTTTATAAATCAAAGTGCTCTTATTTCCATCCCTGCACTGTCTTAAAGAAGACGCTGCCAGCTGAAACGTTTGTCTACATGACGGTTTCTCGTAGTTTTGCTTTCAAACCCCGACTGAGCGTTAAGGAGCTGCGGATGATCAACCTTCAACCTTTCACAGCAGTCTCTAATGAGTGGCCCCCCTGTATCACAACTAATAAATCCTCGATATTAGCAGGAAATATTTACTCTAACATTTTTCTTTCTCTTCCTCGAACCAGGCGTGATCGCAGAATCCCATGCCTGCCCCCACTGCCAGACGGCTTTCCCCGGGAGTCAGGATTTGGAGAAGCACATGATAAAGCTGCACGGAGAAGAACCCGCCGAGAAACGCAGGACGAGGCCCGTGAGCTCGAGAAGGACTTCCTTGCGATCCAGACAGGCGTCCCAGTCCCGGGCGCAAAATCCGGAACCCGCCGACGCCGGCACGGACAAGAACCTCGGCAAACATAGCTGCGCGGACTGCGAGGAACGTTTCCCCACCCGAAAACCTTAAAAAAACACAGGGACACCCACCAGGAAGCTCGGTGTCATCCGTGCAAGAAGTGCTCTAAGACTTTCAGAGACCTGGAGCTCCTTAAAAGGCACCGGCTGGTCCACAAAGAAACGGAGGCTGCCTCTAAAGATGTCGGACTGTTGATTTTAGAGGCAAGCCGCTGGCGGAGGAAACACCGGTGCGCCGAATGCGGGAAGCACTTTCTCTACGCCACCAACCTCAAGAAGCACCGCCTGCAGCAGCATGAGGGCAAACCACTCCCCCACCCCTGTGGCGAGTGCGGCCGCTGTTTCACAGACCCGTCGCATCTGAAGATGCACCAGAAAATCCACAGCGACGAGACTCCCGTCGCGTTCTGCTGCCCCGATTGCGGCAAGGTTTTCAAAACCGCCAAACACCTGAAAAGGCACCGGCTGGTTCACTCGGAAGACACGCCTCCTTTTCAGTGCTCGGAGTGCGGGAAGAGGTTCTGGGATTCAGGGCATTTGCGGAGGCACCAGCGCGTGCACACTGGAGAGATGCCCTATCCGTGTGACGGGTGCGGGAAAAGGTTCCGGTTTTCCGGAGCTCTCGGAAGCACCAGAGGATTCACACGGGGCGATGCCGTTCCAGTCGCGGACTGCGGGAAGAGATTCGGGAATCCAGCACCTTGAAAAACACGAGCTGATCCACAGCGGGAGACTCCTTTCCTGTGCCCTGATTGTGGGAAGATGTTCAATCAGGTGTGTAATAATAATAATAATAATAATAATAATAATAATAATTAAAAGGCTTATTTCACAGTCTAAAAAAAATATATATATATGACGCTTCACGATTTTAAAGATAATGCGTATTAAAGCAGAAAAAAATGTCTGTTGTAGAGAATATAGTTTTCTCTAGAGTTATCAGAATTGTATTCCAACGTATTTCTGTAATGTGAATATCTGACTAAGGAAGCCCAAGTTATTTATCTGTCAAAAAAACTTGTAGGGTCATTATTATAATTTATTATTCAAATGTAGGGTCATATTATTCAGATGTAGGATCTTATTAACCCACGATACATTTATTTTGGTTTTCCTCTACAGGTCGGCAATCTGAAAAAGCACCAGCAAATCCACGCCAGCTCTGCTCCTTACCAGTGCCGGAATGCCAGCGGTGCTTCAAACGTGCAGAGAACTTAAAGCGGCACCGACTGCTCCACGTGGGCGAGACCCTCCACCCCTGCCCGAATGCAACACCTCCTTCCGCAGTGCAGCGCGCCTCCGCAAACACCAGGGGCAGCAGCACTCCGGAGGGCAGCAGGAGCGGCGCCTCCGCAAACACCGGGGGCAGCAGCACTCCGGAGAGCAGGGGCAGCGACAGCAGCAGCAGCAGCAGGAGAGGCGCCTCCGCAAACACCAGGGGGAGCAGCGACGCCTCCGCGTCTGCGAGGACTGCGGTAAAAGCTTCAAGCGCGCGGGGGATTACCACAAACACTGCCGGATTCACACAGGCGAGAAGCCTTACCCGTGTACGGAGTGCCAGAAGAGGTTCAACCACCTGGGGAACCTCAAGAAACACCTGCTGGTGCATTCGGGGGAAACGCCCTTCGAGTGTCCGGACTGCGGGAAGAAGTTTAGCCAGAAGGGGAACATGAAGAAACACAGGAGGACGCACGACGACGACCACGACCACAACGCCGGGAAGAAGAAGAAGAAGAAGAAGAAGAAGGAGGAAAAAAAATAATCATGCATCCGAGTTATCAGAAATCTCATCATGAAAACCAGAAAGGGATCATACTCTGTGCAACGGGAGTCTTATTTCTGTGTCTGAAGTGCAGGTATGTCAGGCTACAATCTCCGTTTTAGAAGTTGATTTTCTAGGCATTTTTTCGGGGCCCTTAAAAGGGGGGAGCGACTAATACACCTGTGAGACGTATGCGGCGGCATTTCTCATGTTAAACTACTGTACCAGTGCCACAGTGGGATTACTACAGCCACGGTACTGGCTCATGCAAACTGAACTGTCAACAACCCGATTTCAGGATCTGCGACATGCAGGTCATGTTGCTAGGTAGGAATACCAAACCACCGTTCTAATTGAAACTTTCAATTTGTTACCCTCGATACACTTGGTCCTTTTGAATGTTCAACGCAAGCTTTCAGACTTTCAAAATGTCACAGCTGTACTGCTTCACTTAGTGTACACAATAGCTGTCAGTCTCTGTGAATTTCCTTATTCCCAACCCTCCTCCCGAGCCATCGATTTTGTCAATATTCAGACTGAGCCCGTCCCCTGGGATCTGTACCAAACGGCTATTGGTTATAAAGCAGAGGACTAAACTTATCAAGTCTTCCATTTGTTGTAACTGCAGTGCTATAATAATGCAGGTGACTTTGAGACTGGATCGAGTAGGACAAACAAAAAAAAAAAAAA
Organism: Acipenser oxyrinchus oxyrinchus; assembly: GCA_030684275.1. NCBI lineage: Eukaryota > Metazoa > Chordata > Actinopteri > Acipenseriformes > Acipenseridae > Acipenser > Acipenser oxyrinchus. The sequence goes on along the minus strand of CM060303.1, from coordinate 1,140,896 downwards.
ACTCGACCGGTTTGAACTTGCACGTGGTTGAATTTGCTGAAATGTGTGTTCATCGTGACTGGAGACGAAACAAAGACAAACTTAAGACTTCGAAAGGAAAACGAGCCGATAAGAGGAAGAAAGTGTTCATGGCCCGATGTAAAAACAAACAAAAAAAAAACATGTTTGAATGGAATACTTTTGAATGACTTTCATACATACTGTAACTTGTTCTACATGCCAGTACAATTCAGTGATACACTTGTAAAGTATGTTTATGGTTCTGCTTAACAAAATGAATGAATTTGTACAGCTGGAAATTGAATGCAATTGTACTGCACCGTACACAACGCTAAAATGTTTTGTTTACTGGTTATTGGATGGTGCATGGTTTTGTGTTTTGCTTTATAATTGATGAAGCAGCACCGTTTTTAATACTTTTTCTTTTAAATTTGAATTAATACAACAAATTTGTAAAAGCCAATGCAGCTGTAACTATTGTCTAAGTATGGGTTTGGAAAGAAATGTTCAGTAAAGCAAATAAGATATGTTCTTGAACTTGTTGATAAGCTAAAATAAAATACCGGTAGGTTAATAGAGATGTGATGTGGGATGATGTGCAACTTGATTTTACACTTTGTTTAATTTAGTAATTTTTTAAATTTTAGAAATTTTGAAAAAAGGAATAGTTTTCTAGCAGTTAAACTAAAAATGAAAAACGTGTGCTTACACATCATCGCTTAAAATATGAATCTTGCATTGTAACCCTGTACTGCCCTATAACACCTGTGTGAGTCGCTTGGGATAAAGATATCTGCCGAATAAATAAATTTTTCATCATCATAATAATAATAATAATAATACTATTTAGGGGGACAACTGCACCTGGGCGATTTGGATTTTTAATTGAAATCGTCTGAATGTATTTAAAGAGTATTCAAGGAAACCAGTATATATTTTGGGGTACCACTGTGCTTGTGAGACGACTTGATCACTAAAATCTTTTGCATCTAGAGGTTTAGCTGTTCTGGGAAACCAATATTTAGTAAATAAAGGGGTCTGAGTGCATTAAAAGAGCAATTCATGCCCCACCCACAGCATCTCTATAAATAGTGAAGTGGGTGTATGTATGTTGAGCCATTTGAAAAAAAAGGCATAATACCACAGTGGAGACGTCAAAAAGTGATAATTTCTCTAGAGGAAAATGTACTTGAACTTTGACCCATTCGACTCCACGAGACCATCGCTTTCAATTCAAACACAAAATGTCTTGTTTTCAATCACTTGACAACACCCCCACTACAGAAATGTTCGTTATTGAGCAACAAAATGATAATAAAGCTGGTACATTCGTATCTCAGAAACAGGAGAGGAACAGGAAATTAAAACAAGGTAAAGGCAAGCATCCAAATAAAAGCTGAAGCACTAACGGACAATGACACAGAACGTCTACAGCACTGAAACAGTTTAAAAAAAAAACACAACTGTACTGCTGAACCTCGTCTTCTTTAATATTAGCATCACAAGGGTATCCGTGGATTATAAAAAATAACAGATGAGCCTCTTCAGTGAGTTACAGGAAAACAATTCCATCTCAGGTTTCTGTGACAGTTTAGAAACTCCACCTTCGCTCTCGTAGTTTATGACGTAGCAGAAACCCTCGATGGAATTATTTTCCTGTAACTATATATCTATATATATATATTCATGGGGAACTACATATTGCATGGCAATGACTACATTTCACGGAAATGTACCCAAGTAGTCCAGTACATATGCTAACCACCTATGAACAGGATATGTTACTGCACTCGCATACACAAAGCTGTGAAACAAACAGGATACCCACTAAGACACACATGGGGGTGAGGTGTGAAACATATAGCACAGTGCCCAGCTTGTACTGGTCATGGCTGCTTCTGCTGTTCGGTTTCTGAGAAATATGTGCAATGTATTTTAATAATAGGAGGAAATTCAACCATGCAATTTTGTAATCGGAGAAAAATCTACACTGCACTTTTGTAATATGATTTAAAGGTTCTGCAATTAATATGTATTTATTTAAACACAGAATAGACCAGTTATATATTTAGACAGAGATGATAAATGCCCCATCCTCCAAAGCAGCACAGACCACTTTTTTTTTTTAATACAAAACTTTTGCATCATCACACTACAGAATCAACTAATTTTGCTTCACAAAGTCGAATGAAACCTGCTGAATAATGTTATGTTAACATAACAACGCTTTGCAGTTTTCCCCATATACTTAACAAAAAACTGACAAAAATGTGACATTTTACAATCCAACACGAAAGAATGCTATACTACTATTAGGGCTTCTGGTAGACTTTTTTTGTGATATCATTTTGTTATTTGTTATCAGTTTATTTGATTACATGAATAAAATACCTAAGTTATGTTCATATATCATTTTTTTAAATTATGACTCGATCCTAAAATTCGAGGTGACTTTTAGCCACAGTTGTAAATCTCTATTTGTTTTATTCTGAAGCCCACAGGAAATCACTGAACCACAGGTAGCTTATATTTCTTGCACTGCTACTGCCTGCTGTAAAAGCACCAGACCCCTGTGCTGTTCTGCAGAGCTGTGAGGGTCTACAAAGACCGCAGTACTTGTGCTTAACCCAACGCTTGTCATTTGGAGTGAAAGACTGAGTAGCTTCATTCCACTTGTCAGGTAAGTGCATTTCAAGTTCCTTATAACGATTCTGCAGTATCCCCACTGGTTATACTACGCATTTACCAGAGTTGACCACAGTCTGCAGTGTTTTTAAAGATGCATCTCTTTTCCACATTGTAAATGCCGATATGAAAGTTTACTGTGGTAATTTTGCAGTTTTCACCATGTTTTTCCCTCAGTTGCATTTACCATAGTTTAGCCTGGTTTGCTATGCTTTACCAGACCTCTCTGTGCTTTACAATGCTTCCCTATGCTTTACCACACCTCTCTGTGCTTTACAATGCTTCCATATGCTTTACCACACCTCTCTGTGCTTTACAATGCTTCCATATGCTTTACCATACCTCTCTGTGCTTTACAATGCTTCCCTATGCTTTACCATAACTATCTGTGCTTTATAATGCTTCCCTATGCTTTACCAGACCTCTCTGCTTCACAATGCTTCCCTATGCTTTACCATACCTCTCTGTGCTTTACAATGCTTCCTATGCTTTACCAGACCTCTCTGCTTCACAATGCTTCCCTATGCTTTACCATACCTCTCTGTGCTTTATAATGCTTCCCTATGCTTTACCAGACCTCTCTGCTTCACAATGCTTCCCTATGCTTTACCATACCTCTCTGTGCTTTACAATGCTTCCCTATGCTTTACCAGACCTCTCTGTGCTTTACAATGCTTCCCTATGCTTTACCATAACTATCTGTGCTTTATAATGCTTCCCTATGCTTTACCAGACCTCTCTGCTTCACAATGCTTCCCTATGCTTTACCATACCTCTCTGTGCTTTACAATGCTTGTATGCTTTACCATAACTCTCTGTGCTTTACAGTCCTTCCCTATGCATTATCGTGCTTTCAGTGTGTTTTTTGCTTTTCTATGACTTTTATATGCTTGACTTGCTCATTTAAGGCACACTTTTACACACCTCTATTACCTTCATTAACATTAGGGCTGTATTTATTTTTATGTGATAAAAATCTACAATGCATTTTTAAAATAGTTTTAAAAAATTCCATTATAGGAGAAAAAAAAGTAATAGTGGGGGGAAAAAAAGTTATAATCATTTTTTTCTAATCTGATTTAAATATTTTTGCAATGCGTAAAAGACAATCACCATTGAAGAAACCCATGGGGGGGATAAAATAAATAATTATATATTTACTATTTATTTGAACTCAAATATACCAGTTATATATTTAGACTGTGATAACAAAGTGCCCCTTATAAAAACGTATTGAAGTTTTAGTGATTAGTGTGGATCTGGGGCTGTGAAATCAGAAGCTAATGTTAGGTAAGGTTGTTCGAGATTAGTGCTGATTTGTAGTGTGTGGCCACGCATGTTCATCAAATTCTTCATAACTAATTGAGCCAATTACATGTTCTTTATATTGCCTTTCCTTGCTTCAAAATACCAAGTACAGCTGTGGCCAAAAGTTTTGCATCATCGCCCTATACAATTAACTAATTTTGCTTCATAAAGTCGAATGAATCCTGCTGAATAATATGACATTAACATATTGACACTTTGTAGTTTTCCACATACTTAACAAAAACTGACAGGAATTAAAAAATGTGACATTTTGAAATCGAACACGAAATATTACTGTACTACTATTATGGCTTCCGGTATAGACCTTTGCGATATCATTTTGTAGTGTCTTTGTTTGCATGATATATTTTTTTCTCTTAATTTTCTCAATCCTAAAATTCTAAGTGATGCAAAACTTTTGGCCAGAGCTGTACATAACTGAGAACATATATTCTTTAGATAAGAAAACATTCATGATTTAAATGAAAATACATTTAATCGTTAATGTGTTTTTTTTATACTTTAATTTAAAGTATGAACACTATAATGTATCCTAGCCCACAGATTGTTTAAAAGTGATACAAATTTCTATTATACTAATTTAAATCCCATACTAGAATCAAGAAATAACAAGGTCAAAATGGATCCCCGGTTTCACCTCGTGCAGTTAGTTGCAAACTATATTACAACTGCACTGAAGAGATGGGTTTGTAGCAGATGTTTTATATGTATTTCCACTGTCCGCTCCTCGTATGGGAGATCCAGTAGATCCAGTAGATCCAGTTCCATAACAGTGGAGCCAGAAAACTCAAGGAAGGTAATCCTTGGAGGAGAAGCAGAACCCAGAACTACTCGGAACGACTGAAGCAAAAAAACACACCATGAAATAGTAAATATCATAAAACGAACACTTCATTTCAGGTTGAACCGAGCTGTTGAAGAATCTCCTGAAGATGCGTTATCTACTCCAAGGATTGCTTCTCCTGCTGATTGCTGGGCTTGTCTTGTCCCTGGAGGTAATTCCTGTCGTTTTGTTCTTTCCATGTGCGAAACGCAGCCGCGTGCAAATGTATTAGAACACCCTGTTGCTTCTGTAGTTTAGATTTGCTGCGCATACGAAATCAAAACCACTGGAACTGAAAATGATCAAAACAGGCAAATTAGCAATTTGTTACATTTTAATTGATGACTTTAATAGGCCACACACGCAATTCATTTCAAACAGTAAGAGAAAAGGAACACGGAGCCACACGCGGTCAAACGCAGGACACTTTTTTTTTTTTAGAAGTTGTTTAAGACGCCTGATTAAAGCACAAAGCGGTCTAACATTTTCACACACAGGAGTGTGTTGCTTCTATATCGCTATTGACTGAGCGGAGATTGAAATTCTCACACCCTGAGGTGTTTTCATGCATGTGGGTAGATAAAGGATGTCCATGAGACACATCTGGAGGTGTGTTGATACATTTTCACACGGCTGTATAGAGAAAAGCCAAACCGCTTTGAATGTGCTTCTGCATCGCACAACGCCAAGACAGCTCTCACTGTAGCTGTGTTTGAACTGCTTTCACTGTAGCTGTGCTTGGACTGCTCTCACTGTAGCTGTGTTTGAACTGCTCTCACTGTAGCTGTGTTTGAACTGCTTTCACTGTAGCTGTGCTTGAACTGCTCCCACTGTAGCTGTGCTTGAACTGCTCTCACTGTAGCTGTGCTTGAACTGCTCTCACTGTAGCTGTGCTTGAACTGCTCTCACTGTAGCTGTGCTTGAACTGCTCTCACTGTAGCTGTGCTTGATCTGCTCTCACTGTAGCTGTGTTTGAACTGCTCTCACTGTAGCTGTGCTTGAACTGCTCTCACTGTAGCTGTGTTTGAACTGCTCTCACTGTAGCTGTGCTTGAACTGCTCTCACTGTAGCTGTGCTTGAACTGCTCTCACTGTAGCTGTGCTTGAACTGCTCTCACTGTAGCTGTGTTTGAGCTGCTTTCACTGTAGCTGTGCTTGAACTGCTCTCACTGTAGCTGTGCTTGATCTGCTCTCACTGTAGCTGTGCTTGAACTGCTCTCTGTAGCTGTGCTTGATCTGCTCTCACTGTAGCTGTGCTTGAACTGCTCTCACTGTAGCTGTGCTTGAACTGCTCTCACTGTAGCTGTGCTTGATCTGCTCTCACTGTAGCTGTGCTTGAACTGCTCTCACTCTAGCTGTGCTTGAACTGCTCTCACTCTAGCTGTGCTTGAACTGCTCTCACTCTAGCTGTGCTTGAACTGCTCTCACTGTAGCTGTGCTTGAACTGCTCTCACTGTAGCTGTGCTTGAACTGCTCTCACTGTAGCTGTGCTTGAACTGCTCTCACTGTAGCTGTGCTTGAACTGCTCTCACTGTAGCTGTGCTTGAACTGCTCTCACTGTAGCTGTGCTTGAACTGCTCTCACTGTAGCTGTGCTTGAACTGCTCTCACTGTAGCTGTGCTTGAACTGCTCTCACTGTAGCTGTGCTTGATCTGCTCTCACTGTAGCTGTGCTTGAACTGCTCTCACTGTAGCTGTGCTTGAACTGCACTCACTGTAGCTGTGTTTGAACTGCTCTCACTGTAGCTGTGCTTGAACTGCTCTCACTGTAGCTGTGCTTGATCTGCTCTCACTGTAGCTGTGCTTGAACTGCTTCCACTGGTAGTAAATGGCTGTTTTGAAGAGGGAAGATCTTTTTAAAAGGCAGAATTGGGTCAGCCTTATGTCGGCACTGGTAACTTCTTCATGTTGGCACTAGCAATTCCAATAGGTGGCCGAGTTTATCTCGATCGTGTTCTGTTTAACACAGCCACTCCTACATCTTTACAGGGCTGAACATTTCTTTTTTTTTGTATCCATTAACTTGGGCTTCCTTTAAGATATCCACATTACAGAAATGTGCTTGAATACAATTCTGATAACTCTAGAGAAAGCAATCCATTTTGAATGTGGCAACGGACATTTGTTCTGCTTTTAATAAATATGTTTAAAATCGAGAAATAGATCTTGAAATATCAATTTTTCTTTCTTTTTTTAAGACTGAAATAAGCCTTTTTATTCACTGTAAAAATTTAAAAAAATGTAAATGCAACCCTGCTTAAAATAATCCAGCTATTTTGTTGTTTTGCAGATAACTAGCGTAGAGGACTTTCCGCTGAACATGGCAAACAGATCGTTTGATGACCAATACAAGGGCTGCGAAAAGGACATGCGGAACAAGGTTCTGAAAACTCTTCTGAAAAATGAACTCGAGAAGAACGCCGATTTTAAAACGGGGTGGAAGAAAGGGGAAGGAAGCTGGGAAAGACTGAATAAAAAAGTTCCACTTCCTCCTGGCATGTTGAAAGATCATGCCGTAGCGATCCAGGCTTATACATGCGGATCATCGCTTTACAAGTCCTTTAATGAAGCCGTGAGAACCAACGTCACAAGTCTGAAAGAATACCAGAACCGCTTCCTGTACAAGTCCCTGCACTTCCTCCTTACCGACGCCGTCCGCATTTTGAAAAAGCGCGAGGTTGAGAAATGCCACGAAGTGTACAGGGGCGCCGGAGAATCGTTTTCGGCAAAGGAAGGCGAACGCGTTCGGTTCGGGCAGTTTGCATCGAGCAGCCTGTCCGAGAAAGTGGCAAAAAGGTTTGGGAAGGCGACCGCTTTTAAAATCAAAACCTGTCTCGGCGCGCCCCTGGGTAATTTTTCTGTATTGCCACATGAAAAAGAGGTCCTGATTCCGCCCTTTGAGGTGTTTCGTGTGGTCTCGGTGAAAAACAGTCAAACAGGGAGGAGTATTAGGCTAGTGCATTCCGGGAGCTTTAGCAAATTCAACTGTGCTCTGTTTAAAAAGCCTCAAAGAGGAAAGATCGTATTTATCTGACACGAAATTTAACTGCGCAGATTTTTATATATATATATATATATATATATATATATATATATATATATGCAAAATGTCTGCGGAAGCCATAATAGTAGCACAGTAGTATTTCATGTTAGATTTCAAAATGTCACATTTACAAAAAAAAAAAAATGTGTTAAGTATATGGGGAAAACTACAAAGCGGTGTGTGATTCAATATGTTAACAAGGGAACATTATTCAGCAGCTTTCATTGGACTCTATGAAGCTGAGGGAGTTCATTCTATATAGAGGGTGTGGAATTCAATATGTTAACAAGGGATCATTATTCAGCAGCTTTCATTGGACTCTATGAAGCAACATTAGTTAATTCTATAGGGTGATGTAAAACTTCTGGCTACAGCTATATTTTCTTTTAAATAAATTCAATTTCTTCTGAATTCATATAGTATAACTGTCCCCATTTTATTTTATTTTTTAACAATGAACATCACAATTGGTTTTAAAGATTGAATTTGCTTTTTTATTCTTTTTTTTTTTAAATTATGCTGTAGTGTAGAAGAATTCAGAATGTGTCTTTTTAAAGCGATTAATAAATCAAGTGCAAGCATGCATTATTATTTGTTTATTTAGCAGACCCCTTTATCCAAGGCGACTTACAGAGACTAGGGTGTGTGAACTATGCATCAGCTGCAGAGTCACTTACAATTACGTCTCACCCGAAAGACAGAGCACAAGGAGGTGAAGTGACTTGCTCAGGGTCACACAATGAGTCAGTGGCTGAGGTGGGATTTGAACCGGGGACCTCCTGATTACAAACCCTTTTCTTTAACCACTGGACCACACAGCCTCTGTTTGAAACTAGGTATTGCTATTTTACAATAAACAGCTCCCTGTTTGAAACTAGGTATTGCTATTGGAAGTTTACAATAAACTAGCTCCCTGTTTGAAACTAGGTATTGCTATTGAAGTTTACAATACATCATCCCCCAAATAGAAACTAAATATTGCTATTGGAAGTTTACAATAGACTAGCTCCCTGCCAGAGACTATTTAATGGATTTTACCATTTCAGCTGCCTCCTGGTTACAAGCCCTTTTCTTTAACCACTGGACCACACAGCCTCCTATACAGTCACAGCAACCAAAGCCGACTGGCACATCTTATACTAATAATAATATGTACACCCAACTTTACATAATACAGCTGTAATTCTATCAAGGGTTTCTGGTGACATAAACCACAAGTTTGCATAATACAGCTGTAATTCTATCAAGGGTTTCTGGTGACATAAACCACAAGCTACAATTAATAGCTTGAACCGGGTTATAGCTGCATAAATAACAAGTCCATAAATCTGAAATACTGTAAGGCTTCGCTTCAATAAAGCACATTTCAAAAACACTGGAGTTGTGGGTTCATTTTGTTTTATTTTATTTGTCAGAGACCCGACAGGTGCCTCCTTTTATCGACAGATTTTTAAAACACCTAGAAACTTCTGGAAAGCCACACATATACACACACAAACGTTTGCATTCCTATATTTGTGGGGACTTCTCATTGACTCTCATTATATTTTTATTTACTATTTCTAACTCCAGTGAGACAAAACTCCACACAGGGTGAAAATCGACAACAAAATAAATATTTTAGCACTTTTTTTTTTTTTTTTTTAAGGCATATTTTAGTTCTTAAACAAGGTGTTTTACAAAGTGGGACGTCCCAACAACGTCGTTTTTAAAAGAGTTACTATCTTTGTCGGGACATTTTTCTCAAATTTTGTCCGCACATTGATAATCAAGACTCACCTCTTCAGACAGCACTTGTAGAACTATAATTATGAAGTATACGTACATTTTAAAATGATTTACACACACACACTATATATATATATATATATATATATATATATATATATATATATATATATATATATATATATATATATATATATATAATCTTTAAAAAAAAGTTATCACCAAAATTAAATGTTCATACACAAAGTTATCACCAAAATTAAATGTTCCTACACAAAGTTATCACCAAAATTAAATGTTCATACACAATTTACAGTGAGTAAAGACGTCGAAAATCTTACCCTTCAAAATCGCTGTTGTAAATACTAAAAAAATATAACAGAAATAACCGATTCCTTACCGAAACTTCTGTCAGAACTTCTCACATGTTGATTGTTAAATCGAGTTCTCTGCTTAAATCAGCAATTTATTAAAAAAAATATATATATATTTACATATAACTGACACACTTCGAAAAAAAATGCGCGCGCCACCTGTGTGAAGACGGTTTGGCATCGCAACGGGCACTTAGACAGACAGGCAAGGCTATCCAATCACCGCAGTGGAAACTCTAAAAAAACCCGAGCTGAGCCGCCAGCCAATCGCAAACAGGAGTGGGCGGGTTCCAAAGACGCGCATTGTTATTATAATGGCGGCGCTGTAGAAAAAAACTGAAACCTAAACGGTGAGTCACATAGAGTTTTTATTTTTTAATCAAATTGAATACACTTTTTTTTTTTGGCGGTGCTGTTTTAAAAATGATAATAAATCGCATCGCAGAGAATGTAACGTGTAACGCGTGCTGGCGGTGCGTGTCGTTAGTTTTGTATTAAAATGATGTATTTTTTGTAGCAGTCTGTGCTCGGATAGATACTGTCGCAATGGAAGAATTGTTTCTGTGTCTAAATCAAATGTGAACAAACTCGCTTGGTACTGCTAGTCTTAACTTTTGCACTAATTGTGATTCAGATAATGTATTTAAAATCCAAAACGACTCGAAACGGTATCCCCACAAGTCAACCGATAATTTATATATATATATATATATATATATATATATATATATATATATATATATATATATATATATATATATATATGTATATATATATATATATATATATATATATATATATATATATATATATAAAGCTATATTTTGTATCTGTGCACATTATTTATTTATTTTTTACGCCGGGGGGGTCGTCTACAAGAGTGAGCGGGGCTGTGATTGAGATCAGCGCATCCCCTCCCCCCCTCTGAAAAAACACGTACATCTCTGAACAAAAGTTTTGCATCACCCTCTATATAGAATGAACAAATTTTGCTTGGTAAAGTCGAATGAAAGCTGTTGAATAATGTTCCCTTGTTAACATATTGAATTCCACCCCCTCTATATAGAATGAACTCCCTCAGCTTCATAGAGTCCAATGAAAGCTGCTGAATAATGTTCCCTTGTTAACATATTGAATTCCACCCCCTCTATATAGAATGAACTCCCTCAGCTTCATAGAGTCCAATGAAAGCTGCTGAATAATGTTCCCTTGTTAACATATTGAATTCCACCCCTCTATATAGAATGAACTCCCTCAGCTTCATAGAGTCCAATGAAAGCTGCTGAATAATGTTCCCTTGTTAACATATTGAATTCCACCCCTCTATATAGAATGAACTCCCTCAGCTTCATAGAGTCCAATGAAAGCTGCTGAATAATGTTCCCTTGTTAACATATTGAATTCCACCCCCTCTATATAGAATGAACTCCCTCAGCTTCATAGAGTCCAATGAAAGCTGCTGAATAATGTTCCCTTGTTAACATATTGAATTCCACCCCCTCTATATAGAATGAACTCCCTCAGCTTCATAGAGTCCAATGAAAGCTGCTGAATAATGTTAGTTTAACATGTTGAATTCCACACCGCTTTGTAGTTTTCCATCTACTTCAACTAAATGTGACGTTTCTTGAAATCTAACCTGAAATACTTCCGAGCTACCATTGTTATGGCTACTGGTGTACACTTGATTTTGTAGCTTCTTTGATTACAACATGATGTTAAATAAAAATGTCTAAATTATGTTCCTATAGTTTATTTATTTTATTCTGTCTCAATCCTAAAATTCTAGGTGATGTGCAAAGCCTTTGGCTGTGGAGATGGGGGGTGGATGATGTCATTGACCGGCTGGTTTATATTGCTGGGATGGGGGGGTGGATGATGTCATTGACGGGCTGGTTTATATTATTGGGGGTGGGGGGTGGATGCTATGGACTTATTTATACTGTCAATTAAACCAGCCTATACTAAAAGGTCTTTTTTCCCTCAGTTCCACACAGATGCAGAGTTGAGATCGGAGAGACCCGACCATGGAGTCTGTTCATCCCAACCCAGCGCCGATCCGGTGGGTGGTATCGGAGAACCGGGAGGTCCGGATCAAAGAGGAGCCCATGCCGTGCTGTGACCCTCCCAGAGAGCCGGTCCCGGTGCCACAGTATGGACTAGTCTACATGCAGCAGCAGTACAGCAGGGCCCAGACTGAACAGAACCACACTACGCAGGACCAAACCTACGTTCAGCAAGGACCGTCTGCCAGCGTCCCTTCAACGTGTGAGTAGGGTTCTTTGACAGATCAGTGTTTGTGACAGAAGCTCATTATGAAAGCAGTAAACGCATATATAAATATTTCCAATATGGGCCAATATCTGAACGCTCTTAACCTGGTGTAGAACCTGATGGTTTAAAATGACAATGCAAGTTTGCTTAATCTCGTTCCTGTGTGTGTATATATTTATTACACACAGTGTATAGGTAACATGCTCAAGTGTGTCTTATTAAACTCCTAGTAAAAGCAGGAATGGCTCAAACTGCTGAATAAAAATACACCTTGTTTATGTACACATAATTGATGTTTGTTGTGTGTAAGCTTGCATTGCAGCAGCACTAACTGCAGCGGACTGAGGCAAAACCAACTTAGTTTAACAGTCGCAGTTACAAGCAGGTTATCAGTCACATTTTTCTACTACTAAAAATATGAATAATAATATTTAATGAAGTATAGGTTAAAACGTTACTGCGTATTACCTTTTAGTTAATGGCTGAGAGTGTCAGATGTAGCAGCCACTAGAGGCCGCTAGGAGGTGCGAAAGAGTGTTGAAATAATAGTAACTTAGTTTGATAGTGACGGTTAGGTTTAGGGGTAGGGGGTTTGGTTTAGGGGTTCATTTTAGGGGTTAGTTGTAAGTTGCACACGCTGTGTCATGGAGTGTAGTTTCAGCTGTATTATTTTTTACTATATTTTTGTAAATAACTTTAGATTTGTTATTTTCTGCATGTTTTGCTTTAATATAATAAAGGTCAAGGATGAGAAACTTGGTAGAACGGTGTGTTTTATTTCCATATATATGTATTGTTTTTTTTTTTTTATTTTACTGGGTAAATCGCCCCCCCCCCCAAAATGTAAACACATTATTTATTATTAATTTAGTCATTGATCAGACGCTTTTATGCTGCAGAGTCACACACACACACACAGACACAGACACACACACACACACACAGACACAGACACACACACACACACACAAACCGGCTTATGTAAGGTTTGTACAAATTAGTTATAAATAATTAATAAGACTTATTATTCCCACAAATGCATGATGCCCATAAACCATCGATAACGTAACGGCGAGTTTTGCTTTTTTATTTTTTATTTTATTTATTTATTTTACGCAGACACCGAAGGGACCGAAGACCACAGGGGGTCCCAACATCCCGTCATCAAAGAGGAGGCTTCGGAAACGGAGTGCACCCCCAGGCCGGACCCACCCCACCCCGGGATCCTCCGAGTGAGCCGGTTCGACCTGGAGAGGGGCTCCACCCGGTTCAAATTTCTCCGTCAGACCCCGTCCCTCCGGGCCGTGGTGCGGGACACGGAGCAGCGGCCCGTCCACATCAAAGTGGAGGTTTACCAGCCCGGCGGAGATGCCGAGGAAGAGGAGCGGCATTGCGACTCCGTCTACCAGGAGGAAGAGGCCTGCGCTCTGGAACCCGGGCAGATCAAGGTGGAAGACCCGAGCGGATTCTGTTCCCGAGACCCGGCGGTCGGTCCGGATTGGAGAGGAGGCGCCTGGACAACCTGCCGTCTCCAGTATGGACAGCGGACAACCTGCCGTCTCCAGTATGGACAGTGGACAAGCTGCCCTCTCCAGTATGGACAGCGGACAAGCTGCCCTCTCCAGTATGGACAGTGGACAACCTGCTGCTCTCCTTGGTATTGGCCATGAACAGTCTGTTCACAATATTACTATTAAAGGGCAAACGTTGGTCTGTAATTTCGACGACGGACTGACTTCTACCCACAGTGTTGGTGTTGGCTGCACTACTCTCCTCAGTTCGGACAACGGACTCGCAGCTATGCAAAATACAGGCAGTGGACAAACGGCTGTTCTTGGTATTGATGATGGACAGTCTGTTTACAATATTGACAAAGGACAAACGTTGGTCCATAATTTTGACAACGGACACACTTCTGTACGCTGCGTGGTCACTGCCACTCCCGGACAACGTTCTTCCCACAGTAATCAGGCTGTCTCTCCACTAGAAATGTCCAACAATCGGGGGGAGGAAACTGTCCCTACTGGCAAACTGGACGTTGTCCGTGGTGATGCTGTCGTCACTGGATCGGAATCCGTCCTCAACCAGTACCGTGCCCCTGGACTACATGCTGTCAGTCTTCAAAAAGACGACCCTAATTATGTCTCACATCTGGCGTCTGTTCGCGTCAAGAAAGAAACCCCGCAAGAGGAATCTGTCCACATGGCAATGGAGGTCCCTGAAGCTGCATTTGTCCAAAAGGAAGTCCACACTAATGATGAACATCAACTAGACTCTACCAGCACCAAAAAGATGTCCCGCTTGTGGAATCAGTTTATACGGACCAAGAGAAGGTCCCTGAACCAAAATACATGCCCCCAACAAGCTAAACGACGTCCGCTCGGACAATAGTCTTCCACAAGTGGAATCTGTCCACCATACCGTGTCCGCCCTGAACCAGTTCCTGACCGCAGTGATGAGGTCTCTACTATGGACACTGATCCTGCAGAGGAGGAGGAGGAGGAGGAAGGTGAAAAGAAGGCTCCAGATTTCCGATGACCCCCTGAACCTCGGACAGCCCGCTCGGATGTGAAGACCCCGACCCTGATGGGGCAGACGAGACTGAAATGGAATCTGACCTAGAAAACGAAGACCCTGGACCGGACTCAGTCGTTGTTGACAAGAAGGTCCACGAAACCGATCCTTCCACCCTAACAAGAAGACCTCCAAATACATTGAGGTCCCAGATCCGAAGACTTTCTGCACCAACGCCCTGAAAACCAGGACGGTAAAATCCTAGAAGAGAGAGAAAAGACAGCCGGCCGAGAAGATGGCCCCAACCGCAGTCTCTCCTTCGTGACTGTGAGACTCCGAAGTGAAATCCGCGCACTCAGACGAGAACGCCTCTAAAGAAGGTCAGGAAGGAATCGAATCTACCCCTCGTACCATCTCCGAAGCAAAACCTGCCCTCGAAAAGGGCAACCGACCCCAACTGCAGTCTGTTCATCATCATCATAGTAATAATAACAAGACTCTCCCTGCTGCAAAGACTGACCAGGAGGGAGATGAAGATACTCCTTTAGAGGAGGGAGGAACGGAGATGGAATCCATTCCTGGAGACGAACGCGGACTCGGTGATCTTGAAGAGCCGGGGACCGTTCACACGTCGCTGAGAAACCCCTTAGAGGGTTGTGCAGAGGCCAAAACAGAAGAGATGGCAGCCGAGCCAACCACCGCTGATGTAAAATGTGAGTACGTTGCTTTTCGACGTGTAAGCAAGAAAAATGTAAGCCTGCCCCCTCATAGCTGGGATGGAAATAAGGCTCCTATTGCATAGCAGTTTCACCCGTTATTTTCATCCCTGCATTGTAACTGCAGTTTAACATCACTAGACTAGACTGGAATTACATTATAACTGCAGTTTAATATCACTAGACTAGACTGGACTGGAATTACATTGTAACTGCAGTTTAATATCACTAGACTAGACTGGACTGGAATTACATTGTAACTGCAGTTTAATATCACTAGTCTAGACTGGACTGGAATTACATTGTAACTGCAGTTTAATATCACTAGACTAGGCTGGACTGGAATTACATTGCAGGGCTCGTAATCAGACTCCGATTGCACAGCAGCATCACCCAGTCCAGGTTTTACTACCAGCCCCAGTGTGTCTAGGTAATAAGCTCAGGTGTGTCTTATTATTAAACTCCTAGTGAAACCAGGACTGGATTACACTGCTATGCGCAGGGGAGTCCTTGTTTCCATCCCTGCACTGTCCTAAAGATGACGCTGCCAGCCAAAATGTTTGTCTGCTTGACTTGGTTTCTCGTAGTTTTGCCTTCAAACCCTGACTGGGCGTTAAGGAGCTGTGGATAAGAACATAAGAAAGTTTACAAACGAGAGGAGCCCATTCAGCCCATCTTGCTCGTTTGGTTGTTAGTAGCTTATCGATCCCAGAATCTCATCAAGCAGCTTCTTGAAGGATCCCAGGGTGTCAGCTTCAATAACATTACTGGGGAGTTGGTTCCAGACCCTCACAATTCTCTGTGTAAAAAAGTGCCTCCTATTTTATGTTCTGAATGCCCCTTTATCTAATTGTGACCCCTGGTCCTTGTTTCTTTTTCAGGTCAAAAGTCCCCTGGGTCAACATTGTCAATACCTTTTAGGATTTTGAATGTTTGAATCAGATCGCCGATAGTCTTCTTTGTTCAAGACTGAATAGATTCAATTCTTTTAGCCTGTCTAAATGATCAACCTCCAACGTTAACAGCAGTCTCTAATGAGTGGCCCCCTGTATCACAATTAATAAATCCTCGATTTTAGCAGGAAATATTTACTCCAACATTTTTCTTTCTCTCCCTCGAGCCAGGCGTGATCGCAGAATCCCATGCCTGCCCCCACTGCCCGACGGCTTTCCCCGCGAGACAGGATTTGGACAAGCACATGAAAAAGCTGCACGGAGAAGAACGCCGAGAAACGCAGGACGAGGCCCGTGAGCTCGAGAAGGACTTCCTCGCGATCCAGACAGGCGTTCCAGTCCCGGGCGCAAAATCCGAACCCGCCCGACGCCGCACGGACAAGAACCTCGGCAAACATAGCTGCGCGGACTGCGGGGAATGTTTCCCCACCCTGAAAACCTTAAAAAAACACAGGGACACCCACCAGGAAGCTAGGTGTCATCCGTGCAAGAAGTGCTCTAAGACTTTCAGAGACCTGGAGCTCCTTAAAAGGCACCAGCTGGTCCACAGAGAAACGGAGGCTGCTTACAAAGGGTTCGGCGCGGAGGGATCGCGGGGGGAAGACCCGTTCGGTTTGGAGGCAAGCCGCTGGCGGAGGAAACACCGGTGCGCCGAATGCGGGAAGCGCTTTCTCTACGCCGCCAACCTCAAGAAGCACCGGCTGCAGCAGCACGAGGGGAAGCCGCTCCCCCACCAGTGCGGCGAGTGCGGCCGCGGTTTCAGACAGCCGTCGCACCTGAAGATGCACCAGAAAACCCACGGGGACGAGACTCCCGTCGCGTTCTGCTGCCCCGATTGCGGCAAGGTTTTCAAAACCGCCAAACACCTGAAAAGGCACCGGCTGGTTCACTCGGAAGACGCGCCTCCTTTCCAGTGCTCGGAGTGCGGGAAGAGGTTCCGGGATCCGAGCGCTTGCGGAGGCACCAGCGCTGCACACGGGAGAGACGCCCTATCCATGTGACGGGTGCGGGAAGAGGTTCCGGTTTTCCGGAGATCTCCGGAAGCACCAGAGGATTCACACGGGCGATGCCGCTCCAGTGCGCGGACTGCGGGGAAGAGATTCCGGGAATCCAGCACCTTGAAAAACACGAGCTGATCCACAGCGGGAGACTCTTTTCAGTGCCCTGATTGTGGGAAGATGTTCAATCAGGTGTGTAATAATAATAATGATGATGATGATGATGATGATGATGATGATGATGATGATGATGATATTTAAAAGGCTTATCTCACG
The DNA here is from genome assembly GCA_030684275.1 of Acipenser oxyrinchus oxyrinchus. Lineage (NCBI taxonomy): Eukaryota > Metazoa > Chordata > Actinopteri > Acipenseriformes > Acipenseridae > Acipenser > Acipenser oxyrinchus. The sequence continues at coordinate 1,123,185 of CM060303.1, read as the reverse complement.
GTCTTAAAAATATATATTTCAAGGTGCTTCACGATTTTAAATATTTATAAAAGCAGAACAAAAATGTCCGTTGTGACACTCAAAAATAAATATGGTTTTCTCTGTAGAGTTATCAGAATTGTATTCAAACATATTTCTGTAAGGTGAATACAGAAATGTAGGGTCTTATTTGAAAAACGTGTCAAATGTAGGGTCTTGTTATTCAGATGTAGGCTCTTATTAGAGTGTGGGCAGCAGTGTGGAGTAGTGATTAGGGCTCTGGACTCTTGACCGGAGGGTCGTGGGTTCAATCCCAGGTGGGGGGGACACTGCTGCTGTACCCTTGAGCAAGGTACTTTACCTAGATTGCTCCAGTAAAATCCCAACTGTATAAATGGGCAATTGTATGCAAAAAATTATGTGATATCTTGTAACAATTGTAAGTCGCCCTGGATAAGAGCATCTGATAAGAAATAAGTAATAATAATAATAATAATAATAATATATATTAACCGACGAAACATTTATTTTGGTTTTCCTCTACAGGTCGGTAATCTGAAACGGCACCAACAAATCCATGCCGGCTCTGCTCCTTACCAGTGCCCGGAGTGCCAGCGGCGCTTCAACCACGCGGAGAACTTAAAGAGGCACCGTCTGGTCCACGTGGGCGAGACCCTGCACCCCTGCCCGAATGCAACACCTCCTTCCAGCGCAGCGCACCTCAGCAAACACCAGGGGAGCAGCACTCCGGAGGGCAGCAGCGGCGCCTCCGCGTCTGCGAGGACTGTGGTAAAAGCTTCAAGCGCGCGGGGGATTACCACAAACACTGCCGGATTCACACAGGCGAGAAGCCTTACCCGTGTACGGAGTGCCAGAAGAGGTTCAACCACCTGGGGAACCTCAAGAAACACCTGCTGGTGCATTCGGGGGAAACACCCTTCGAGTGTCCGGACTGCGGGAAGAAGTTTAGCCAGAAGGGGAACATGAAGAAACACAGGCGGACGCACGACGAGGACCAAGACAGTGCCGGGAAGAGGAAGAGGAAAAGGAAGAGTAAGAAGAAGAAGAAATAATAATCTTGCAACCGAGTTGTCAGAAATCTCATCATGAAAAACAGGATGGGATCATACTGCTGTGCAACGGGAGTCTTAACTTCCATCCCTGCGATTTTTAGAAAACCAGAACCCTCGCTATCATGAAAAAGGAACAATGTCTGGATGTAAACTTTCTGTTCTCACTTATATTCTTCTAATTATGAATGAGTCGTTTAGAAAAGCGACTTACAGAGACTGGGGGGTGAACTATGCATCATCAACAACTACTGCTGCTGCTGCTGCTGTTGCAGAGTCACTTCCAATAGGAGCTTGTTTGTTTGACGTCTCTTCCGAAGGACAGAGCACAAGGAGGTTCAGTGACTTGCTCAGGGTCACACACACACACACAGTGAGTCAGTGGCTGCTGCAGAGTCACTTCCAATAGGAGCTCGTTTGTTTGATGTCTCGTCTCAAGGCTATGTGATAAGTGTGGTGGGGGTTTTGGATTTGGATGCGACCAGTGATCATGTTAATAAAGCTAGTAAGAGGTGAGAGAATGGATTTTAAAGATGGTCAGCACTCCTTTAAAGGGAGGGGCCAGTGATCATGTTAATAAAGCTAATAAGAGGTGAGAGAATGGATTTTAAAGATGGTCAGCGCTCCTTTAAAGGGAGGGGCCGGTGATCATGTTAATAAAGCTAATAAGAGGTGAGAGAATGGATTATAAAGATGGTCAGCGCTCCTTTAAAGGGAGGGGCCGGTGATCGTGTTAATAAAGCTAATAAGAGGTGAGAGAATGGATTTGAAAGCATTGGTTAGTTCCTTGAAAGCAGGCCAGTGATAATGTGCCCAATGATAAGACAAGACAAGACCATGGATCTTCATTAACACAACATTTTTTTTTTTTTTTTTGCTCACATTAAAAACTAGACTGGCTACACTTTCCATTCCCTTTAGACTGAAAGTGTAGAGATGGGAATCAGACTCCTGTTCCACAGCAGCGTCACCCCAGTCCAGGTTTTACTACCAGCTTGATCAGCCCCCAGTGTGTCTAGGTAACAAGCTCAGGTGTGTCTTATTATTAAACTCCTAGTGAAACCAGGAACGGATCACGCTGCTCTGCAACGGGGAGTTTTATTTCCGTCTCTGAAGCTCAGGTATGTCAGGTTACAAGCTGAAGACGTTTAATTATAACCATGTCAATTCTTTCTCCAGTATGTGGATTGTATTTTTATTATTATTTTTTTTTTCTCTGTGTGCAATGTGTCTATAGGATATTGCTGCTGCTGTTTTCACAATATACCTATTGAAGACTGAAAATAAAATACTACTACTAATTTTTTGACGCCTTTATCCAAGGCGACTTACAGAGACTAGGGTGTTTGAACTATACATCAGCTGCAGAGTCACTTACAACTACGTCTCACCCGAAAGACGGAGCACAAGGAGGTTAAGTGACTTGCTCAGGGTCACACAATGAGTCAGTGGCTGAGGTGGGATTTGAACCGGGGACCTCCTGGTTACAAGCCCTTTTCTTTAACCACTGGACCACTCTCATCATCCATCATCCATCATCCATCATCCATCATCCATCATCCATCATCCATCATCCATCATCCATCATCCATCATCCATCATCCATCATCCATCATCCATCATCCATCATCCATCATCCATCATCCATCATCCATCATCCATCATCCATCATCCATCATCCATCATCCATCATCCATCATCCATCATCCATCATCCATCATCCATCATCCATCATCCATCATCAAAACATGATGTGTATGTATTTTAATGGGACATAGCAATAGACACCCCCACAGATGATGTAGTAATCCATACAGGGAGGGAGAATAAGCAGAAGGAAGTTGAAAGTCTGGAATGTGAATCTTAGATAAGGGGGGGTATCCAATCAGCGAATCACAGTCCTGGAGAGCCATGCGATTCCACATGCAGGGGCGTCAAACTCCTGTCCTCGAGGGACGCAGTTCTCCTGCACCTGAGCTCTCAGTTAAGTTAATTGATCCAATTATTTGTTCAGTTGGCCATGGTCTTTTACAGTTGATGGTTTCTACGAAAATGCACCTGATTCAAGGTACGCCACCCTGTGAAACATTTTGAGCCCTGGAGGGAAGTGTTACTTGCATGTGTCCAATTCATCAATTCATCGTTAGACCAATTAAGCAAATGAGAGTCAGAAGACACTGCGGGCCCCCCTACAGGAGCTGTGTTTGACAACCCTGTTTGTTTTTTTTTGTTTTTTAATTTAATTGTTGGCAATTTATTTATTTTTTTATTTTCTCCCAATTTGGAATGGCCAATTATTTTTTACGCTCAGCTCACCGCTACCACCCCTGCGCTGACTCGGGAGGGGCGAAGATGAACACGCGCTGTCCTGTGTGTGACGTGAGCTGACCGCTGCGGACTCACAGTGCAGCCGTGTCGGAGCTACAGCGTCGGAGGACAACGCAGCTCCGGGCAGCTTACAGGCAAGCCCGCAGGCGCCCGGCCAGACCACAGGGGGCGCTGGTGCGCAGTGAGCTGAGGACACACCCCCCCCGGGCGACACTCGGCCAATTGAGCGCCGCCCCCTGGGAGCTCCCGTCCACGGTCGGCAAAGGAATAGCCTGGACTCAAACCGACGACGTCCAGACTATAGGGCGCATCCTGCACTCCACATGGAGCGCCTTTACTGGATGCGCCACTCGGGGGAGCCCCTAGACCCCCCTGGATTAACAGGGGTAATGAGAACTTGGACTACTTCAAGGTCTGGATAGATCTGGAGGGTTATTTCATTGGTTTCAATGCAAACGGTTTAGAACAGTGGGTTTGGATCCATGAGTGGGCTAGACCAGCCCCTGACGACCACAGAGGTCGTTTTAAAAAAAATAATGAATGAATTAAAAGCTCAGCAGATCTGAAGTAAGAAGATCGGACCCGTTTTGTTTGCACACAGATGGGTGTGTTTTTTTTTTTGTTTTTGCACTCTTCGTGGGAATCGATAGTAATCGCCGACGGGACAAAAAAATTATGAAATAAAATGAACCCACAACTCCAGTGTTTTTGAAATGTGCTTTATTGAAGCGAAGCCTTACAGCATTTCAGAGATATGGACTTGTTATTTATGCAGCTATCACCCGGTTCAAGCTATTAATTAATGCAAGCTTGCAATTGCTTTATTAATCGCTTTAAAAAGAAACATTCTGAATTCTTCTCCCACTACAGCGTAATTAAAACTAAGAATAAAATAGACGATCAAATCTTTAATTTGTTCATTGTTAAAAAAAAATCCTTGTTTAAAAAAAAAAAAAGGGACACTTATGCTCTATGAAGACAGAAGAAATTGAATTTATTTCAAAAATACAGCTGTAGCCAGAGGTTTTGCATCACCCTATAGAATTAACTAATGTTGCTTCATAAAGTTGAATGAAACCTAATGTTAACATACTGGATTGAAAAAAAAGATTATTTTTTATTAAATGTGACATTTTCGAAATCTAACATAAAATACTACTGTACTACTATTATGGGTTCCGGTATAGACTCTTTGTTGCGATATCATTTTGTAGTTTCTTTGATTACATGATAAATAAAATATCTAAATTTATGCTTTTTTCTTTTTTTTTTTTTTTAAATATGGTTTCAATCCAAAAATTCTAGGTGATGCAAAACTTTTGTCCAGAGCTGTATCGATGATCATGTTAATACAGATGGGATTGCTCCCCCAATGCTCCTGCAGTATCTAGTGTGTTTGCATGACTATGAGCGACCAAATAACACAGGAGACAGTCAGAGTGTGCTGGATTTTAAACAGAGTTGCGTCTCCCACAGTTGAAGTTACTTTTCTGGTTTTTAATATTTTTCAGTTTGATTTTATTTCCTCTGACTCTAATCACTTTAAATCTCTCAAAAGGTGGAATAAGAACCTCTTTTTCAGTATGGAACGCTGAATACTTTTCAATCGGCACACCAAGGCAGGTTCTTATTGTGAACAGTGTTTTTTCTCCAAATTCCTTTGCTTTATTTTTGTTGAGAGAGGTTGAAGCAAACTGGCCAAATCGTACAATGTTACCTGCAGCAGTCGTAAATTGTAGCTTAACTCCTCTGTAGACCGTATAACATTTTTTCTTATTGGATCTCAGTCTTTTCAGGGCATCTGTCAAATAAAAATGCAACGCCTTGAATGGAAACATCTTGTAATTTTTTCCTCCTGTTCTCACTGCGGTGTTGAACTCGCTGTAAACGGCATTCATAGTGTAAACATAGATTGCTGTGGCTTGCTCCAAACTCAATTCCGTAATCTTTTTTTCCTTAATTTGTTTTGTTACGTTTATAAGTGCGATTCGCCATGCCTTTCCAAATGTTGGTTTTTTTTGTAATTCTGATTGGAGATAGTTTTTAATTTGTTTTATACTTTTATTACTACAATTGACATATTGATCATCAAGGGCATCTTCAGCGAGGTCCATTGGTATTGCGGGGTCACATTGTATCTGAAAAGAAAAAACCGACAACAATAAAGAACACGCGCATCAGAACCCCGGTTTAATGACCCGCACGAGCGCGGGCGTGCCTGACGCGCATTGTAAAGCAATAGAAGCGTGATGCTTTGCAACTAAGTGTAATATTAGCTTCACTTAATAATAAACCACAATGCAATAACATACAAAATAAAATAAAGAGTTGCATTTCGTTTAGAACTCAGAAACACACACAGCCCAGCTGACTTACAATTGTTACAAGATATCACATTATTTTTTCATACAATTCCCCATTTATACAGTTGGGTTTTTACTGGTGCAATCTAGGTAAAGTACCTTGCTCAAGGGTACAGCAGCAGTGTCCCCCAGCTGGGATTTAACCCACGCCCCTCTGGTCAAGAGTCCAGAGCCCTAACCACTACTCCACACTGCTGCCCAATATATTTGCAATATATTGTACAGCTGCGGCCAAAAGTTTTGCATAACCCTATAGAATAGATTAAGTCGAATGAAACCTGCTGAATAATGTTACATTAACATATTGAATTACACAGCGCTTTGTAGTTTTCCCAGATACTTAACAGAAAAAAACCTGACAAATTAAATAACGTGGCATTACGAAATCTAACATGAAATACTACTGTAGTACTTCCGGTCAACTTTTGCGATATAATTTTATAGTTTCTTTGATGACATGATGTTAAATAAAAGAGCTAAATTATGTTCATACATTTTATTTAATTTTTACAATTTTTATTATGTCTCAGTCCTAAAATTCTAGGTGCAACAAAACATTCGACCGAAGCTGTACTTTCACTATCAGGGGGGTGAAGAGTGGATGCCAAATATTTCTCAGTCAGCTGAATTCTGTATTTCAAGATATTTCACGATTTAAACAGAATATTAATCTAAGCAGAAACCAATCGTATTGTGTCGCATTCAAAACTGATCTCTGGAACTACAACAAATGCTCCTAAATTTTGAAATGCTGACCTGAAAAACAGTACATGTTAAATTGTAGAATATTTAATTATGTCGCAATCCTAAAACTCTAAGTGATGCAAAACTGTTGGCCCGAGCTGTAGATCTCTATTTGTTTTATTCTGAAACCCACAGGAAATCATTTTGGACCACATGTAAGATATACTCTTTGCTCTGGTACTGGCTGGTGTAAAACACAAGATCCATATCTACTGTTCTGCAGAGCTGTGAGGGTCTATAAAGACCACAGTACTTGTGCTTAACCCAACGCTTGTCATTTGTAGTGAAAGACTGAGTAGCTTCATTCCACTTGTCAGGTAAGTGCATTTCAAGTTCCTTATAACGATTCTGCAGTATCCCCACTGGTTATACTACGCATTGTAGAATATATATATATATATATATATATATATATATATATATATATATATATATATATATATATATATATATATATATATATATATATAAAGACAGTATATTTTCACCATCAGTGATTTATCAAACATCAATAAATATAAAAATAACAACAGACACGTGAAACGTCCCTTTTGCGATATTTGATGCAGCTGGTGTCTGTGTATATAAATTTAGTGTGGCCGATTATCATTTGCCCCTGATTTTCTCTCAATTTGGAATGCCCGATCGCTTTTCTCCTCGTTTTGGCCAGATACGATAGCGTAAGTGCATATAGAAACGACCCCCAAGCTTCCTTTTGCACCCAGAAACTCGAGAGCGGGCGACCTCTGGAGGGCAAAGGCTGGCGCTGCAGGTGTCCGCTCTGCACTCACCGGACGCCTGGCCGGCAGGGTTCGGTGGTTTTACCTCTCTAACCCGCGGGAGCGCCTGAGCCAATGAGACGTACTATTCTATAAGAAACTGGAATTTTCACTGGGATCTGCTTATTACACAATGGGCAGGAAATCGTGAAATCTGCTGTAACCGTGAAACAAACCCAGCCTTAGTTATGAAAGACAAGCAGGTAAGCCCAGAACAACGAAATCTATAGAAACACAACCTGTGGAAGCTCCAGCAATGCCGCGGCAGACAGGAGAAGAATCGAGAGCGCTGCGGGATTCATCTCCGCTGTTCCTTCTTCACCAACCGGATAAGAACTTCACAGACCTGTCTGTAGGAATCAGGGATGAGAATAAAAAAAAGTTGCAGAATCTGTCAATAAAAGAAAGTATATTAAGTGTAATGAAATATTGATAAAAACTCCAACAAATCTCAGTAGTTGCATTTGCTGGGTATAATGGAAACGTGCTAATAGAGCTATTGGTATTACGCGCACTCATTTGCAGACGTCAAATTAATGAGTTTCCTTACACGGTAATCATGTAAATGCCTGAGTTCAACAAGACACGATTGGGGCAAACTTAGCCCTCACTTTTGATTAATCCGTTTCTGTATGTAAGATTGGAACATCACTAAACTCCTAAGTGACTGTTAAAACTGTACATGCCTCAGTGGTTAATTTGTGCGGGGGCTTGGCGAGGCTCAGCCCCGGCACCTCTGGGCTTGAGGAGTCTCAGCCCGGCACCTCTTCAGCTATGAAAGTTAAAAATGTCATAAAATGTTTTGCTCTCAAATGGGTTTTCTTAAGCTGTCTCCATTCTGCAAGTTCTTGCGTGCGCTAAACAGAGATAGCACTGCCAGAGACATTTAATGATTTTACCATTTCAGCTGCGCGCCATAAAGATGACACTAGCTGCGAAAGAAGGACTGCGACTCTATTGTCGTTTTTTGTACACATAAATGAGCTTACTTGATTTGAAAAACGTCATGAACGATACAAGCAAATTCCTACACTACGCGTTTGATTGAACGGGTCATACCCGACACGCTTCAATATGAAAGCTGAACATTCATTTCAATCAACAATGACAAATTAAAACTGGCTTCTTTGAATACCTCTGCTTCCGATTTTACTACTGCTTAATGACAGGAACAACGTTTTATTTGGTGTTGAATTTAAACACTTTCGTGCCAGTCTGTAACCCAACCCCACGCAGGAACATTACCCTGCTAACTTCCCCTATTCAAAAACATATAGAAAAGAACAATAGCATTTTATCTGTCGTTTTTAGGAGGCTCTTTGCTATCACGGTCTAAATAAATAACTGGTATAGTTGAGTTTAAATAAATAAATAAATAAATAAATAAATAAATAGAGAGAGAGAGAGAGAGAGAGAGAGAGAGAGAGAGAGAGAGAGAGAGAGAGAGAGAGAGATTGTTAGACTATATTTGACTATTTATAGAAAGGGTTTATTTTTTTCATAGTTATCAAGGACTTAACGATTTCTGTTAATTGTACCCATTGCTGTGCAATACGCAGCTCCCCGTGAAAATTCAAATTTCTGATAGAATAGAGAAAATATATATATAGTTTTATCACTTTTTATTATTATTTGAAAAAACTGAACCCTAAAAAAAGTGTGCCTTCAATGAGCAAGTCAAACATGTCAAAGTTCCACAAAATAAAATCATAGAAAAGTGTAATAAAGCATAGGGAAGCATTGTAAAGCACAGAGAGGTCTGGTAAAGCATAGGGAAGCATTGTAAAGCACAGAGAGGTCTGGTAAAGCATAGGGAAGCATTGTAAAGCACAGAGAGGTCTGGTAAAGCATAGGGAAGCATTGTAAAGCACAGAGAGGTCTGGTAAAGCATAGGGAAGCATTGTAAAGCACAGAGAGGTCTGGTAAAGCATAGGGAAGCATTGTAAAGCACGGAGAGGTCTGGTAAAGCATAGGGAAGCATTGTAAAGCACAGAGAGGTGTGGTAAAGCATAGGCAAGCATTGTAAAGCACAGAGAGGTCTGGTAAAGCATAGGGAAGCATTGTAAAGCACAGAGAGGTCTGGTAAAGCATAGGGGGTATAGTAAAGCATGTTAAAAAAAACAAACGGTGGTAAACTCTGGTAAATGCGTAGTATAACCAGTGGGGATACTGCAGAATCGTTATAAGGAACTTGAAATGCACTTACCTGACAAGTGGAATGAAGCTACTCAGTCTTTCACTCCAAATGACAAGCGTTGGGTTAAGCACAAGTACTGCGGTCTTTATAGACCCTCACAGCTCTGCAGAACAGTAGATATGGATCTTGTGTTTTTACACCAGGCAGTACCAGAGCAAAGAGTATATCTTACATGTGGTCCAAAATGATTTCCTGTGGGTTTCAGAATAAAACAAATAGAGATCTACAGCTCGGGCCAACAGTTTTGCATCACTGAATTTTAGGATTGCGACATAATTAAATATATATATATATATATATTTATATATATATATATATACACACAGACGTGCTCAAATTTGTTGGTACCCCTCCACAAAAAACGAAGAATGCACAATTTTCTCTGTAACTTGAAACTGACAAAAGTAATTGGCATCCACCATTGTTTATTCCACATTTAATAGAAATCAGACTTTGCTTTTGATTTTTTATTCAACATAATATTGTAACTAATAAAACAAATGAAAATGGCATGGACAAAAATATTTTGTTGCACAACCTTTAGAGGCAATCACTGCAATCAAACGTTTTCTGTAGCTCTCAATGAGACTTCTGCACCTGTTAACAGGTAGTTTGGCCCAGTCTTCCTGAGCAAACTCCTCCAGCTTCACCTTGGAGTTCAGCTTGTATCTCTTTGGCAGTTATCCTTGGTTCTTTTTCTACCATTAGCACTATCCTTCTGTTCAATCTGGGGTCGATTTTCCTCTTGCGGCCCAGGGAGGTTGGCTACAGTTCCATGGACCTTAAACTTCTTAATAATATTTGCAACTGTTGTCACAGGAACATCAAGCTGCTTGGAGATGGTCTTGTAGCCTTTACCTTTACCATGCTTGTCTATTATTTTCTTTCTGATCTCCTCAGACAACTCTCTCTTTTGCTTTCTCTGGTCCATGTTCAGTGTGGTGCACACAATGATACCAAACAGCACAGTGACTACTTTTCTCCATTTAAATAGGCTGAATGACTGATTACAAGATTGGAGACATGTGTGATACCAATTAAAGAAAATAATTAGTTTGAAATATCACTATAATCCAATTATTTATTATCTTTTCTAAGGGGTACCAACAAATGTGTCCAGGCCATTTTAGAATATCTTTGTAGAATAAGCAATAATTCATCTCTTTTCAGAGCTTCTTTGCTTTATTCTATGACATACCAAAGGCATGCAAGTATACATGATAAAATAGCTTTTAATTTCATCACTTTTCAGGAGGAATGAAGCATTATTTCAATGAACTGTAAGGGTACCAACAAATTTGAGCACGTCTGTATATATATATAATTTTGATATTTTATTTAACATCATGTAATCAAAGAAACTACAAAATGATATCGCGAAAGTCTACCGGAAGCTATAATAGTAGTATTTCATTTGGGATTTTAAAATGTCACATTTTATTTACATGCTGGGCACTGTGCTGTATGTTTCACACATTCACACCTCACCCCATGTGTGTCTCAGTGAGTATCCTGTCTGTTTCACAGCTCTGTATATGTGAGTGCAGTAGCATATCCTGTTTCACAAGGGACTATGTTTGAAATATATATAAACGATTTCCGTGAAATGTACCCATAATGTTACATTAAATATGTTAACGTAACGTTATTCAGCAGCTTTCATTCGACTTTACAAAATTTGTTGATTCTATAAGATAATGATGCATAATTTTAAAAAAAGTGGTCTGTGTTGCTTGGGGATGTGACATTTATCAACTCTGTCTTAATATATAACTGGTCCATTCTGTGTTTAAATAAATACATATTAATTGGAAAATCTTTAAATCCGATTACAAAAATGCGCTACAGATTTTTCTCCTACTATAAAAATGCATTGTAGAATTTTCTCCTATCATAAACATGCATGGTTTAATTTTCTCCTAAAAAATGCATTGTAGAATTGTTTCCTGTTATAAAGATGCATTGTAGAATGTTCTCCTATTATAAAAATGCATTGCACATTTTTCTCAGAAACTGATCAGCAGAACCAGCCCTGACCGGTCCAAGCTGGGCACTGTGCTGTATGTTTCACACATTCACAGCTCACCCCCATGTGTGTCTCTGTGGGTATCCTGTCTGTTTCACAGCTTTGTGTATGTCAGTGCAGTAGCATATCCTGTTTCACAAGGGACTATGTTTGAACTATATATATATATATATATATATATATATATATATATATATATATATATATATATATATATATATATATATATATATATATATATATTTTCTGCAGCTTCCATTGGACTCTATGAAGCTGAGTGAGTTCATTCTATATAGAGGGGTGGAATTCAATATGTTAACAAGGGAACATTATTCAGCAGCTTTCATTGGACTCTATGAAGCTGAGGGAGTTGATTCTATATAGAGGGTGTGCAATTCAATATGTTAACAAGGGAACATTATTCAGCAGCTTTCATTGGACTCTATGAAGCTGAGGGAGTTCATTCTATATAGAGGGTGTGGAATTCAATATGTTAACAAGGGAACATTATTCAGCAGCTTTCATTGGACTCTATGAAGCTGAGGGAGTTCATTCTATATAGAGGGGGTGGAATTCAATATGTTAACAAGGGAACATTATTCAGCAGCTTTCATTGGACTCTATGAAGCTCAGTGAGTTCATTCTGTATAGAGGGTGTGGAATTCAATATGTTAACAAGGGAACATTATTCAGCAGCTTTCATTGGACTCCATGAAGCATTTCATTCTATAGTGTGAGGATGCTACGCTTGTGTACAGAGCTGCACAGTTGAACACAGACTCAGTCATATCATAATCTCACCCACCCAGCTTTGAGTCCAAAGTCAAACGTTTCATTTGTATGAATCTTTGTATGACTTCACAGAGAGGGGTGAGGGGATGGAAGGGGCTGCCCCGCGTTACCTAGTCATGCTGTCGAGGCAGAATCACCGGGATCCTTAAAGACCCGACTTGACGAAGTTCTGAGATCGATCAGCTGCTATGGGAACCGGACGAGAAAGAAAACGAATCGGTTCAAGACGGATCACATTTAAACAAGGTTTTTTTTGTTTTTGTTTTCTTTAGTAATACAGTAATACACACAAAACAGTAATACTCTGTGTTAAAGTAATATTATTCAGCAGGTTTCATTCGACTTTATGAAGCAACACGTGTTAGTTTAATATTATTATTATTTATTTCTTAGCAGATGCCCTTATCCAGGGCGACTTACAATTGTTACAAGATATCACATTATTTTTACATACAATTACCCATTTATACAGTTGGGTTTTTACTGGAGCAATCTAGGTAAAGTACCTTGCTCAAGGGTACAGCAGCAGTGTCCCCCCACCTGGGATTGAACCCACGACCCTCCGGTCAAGAGTCCAGAGCCCTGACCACTACTCCACACTGCTGACCAGAAGGTGATGACGTAACTCTTTTGTCCAGAGCTGTATCGATGACCACGTTAATAGAGATGGGATTGCTCCCCCAATGCTCCTGCACAGTATCTAGTTTAATTACACGAGTATGAGTACTCATTAAAAGCGCACTGGGGTTTAAAGACAGTAACACACCCTAGACAGTTGAAATTACTCCTCTGGTCTGCAATATGTTCCAGTCGGATTTCATTTCCATTGACTTTCATCACTTTAAATGCTTCAAAAGGAGGAATCAGCACCTCTTCCTGCTGTGGTTTCTCTGAATACTTTTTAATTGGCACGCCGAGGCAGGTTCTTATTGTGAACAGCGTTGCGTTTCCAAAGCCCTCCGCGACACTTTTGTTTAGAGAGGCTGATGCAAACTGCCCGAATCGCACAGTTTTATCTTTAGCCGTCTTGAAGTTTAGTTTAACTCCTCTAAACACATCATAACATGTATTCTTATTGGGTCTCAGAGTCTTCAGGGCGTCTGTCAAATGGAAATGCAACGCCTTGAACGGGAATTCGCTGTAACGTGTGCCTCCTGTTCGGATCGCGGCGTTGAACTCGCTGTAAACGTCATCCATAGTGTAAACATAGATGGCTGTGGCTTGCTCCAAACTCAGTTCCTTATGGCGTTGTTCTTTCGTTTCTCTCTGTGCGATTTTCCATGCCTTTTTAAGTGCTGGGTTTTTATTGAATTCTGATGGAAGATGTGTTGTGTTCATATTTTTTAACATCGTCTCTCTTCATCCCTGATATTGATCATCAAGTGCATCTTCAGCGAGGTCCATTGCTATTGTGGAGTCACATTTCATCTGGGGAGAAAAAAAACACAACAATAAAGAACACGCGCATCAGAACCCCAGTTTAATGATCCGCACGAGCGCGGGCGTGCCTGACACGCG